>JAZHYW010015605.1:0-100612 GCA_037355805.1 Ixodes ricinus
CTAAATTGCTCATCTACAGCGAGCGACGCATCGCAACTTTGAAATGGCTGACCAACTACACGCTGTAGAGATATCCAAAGAACCCAAACAGAAGTGCGTCACTACTTGCATCCAGTCTTGCTGTGTGTTGTATCTGTATATTGTATTTGTTTATTTAGTGTTCCCAATAATGGCTGAGGCCTTCCCATTAGTAGCAACACGCAAACACGAACAAACGGCGAGGGTGGTGAACAGTGCCACTCTTGCCGCTTGCCACCGCGCCCATTAGTTTTCGGAGAGATTTTGGTCTCTGTAGTATTTGGTCATATATCGGACATGGACACAACCAGGGCACTGTACCTACAATTCAACACTTGCAAGACTTGCATGAATACACCCCGTAGGTGGTCGCACTTTCAGAGTCATTTTAATGTTGCATAAATGATAGAATGGATGCTTGGGCGAGTTGGTGAACCATATTCTACGGTGACAGCGCAGAGAAACAATCGCTCACCAGATACTCAGGAAGACAAGCACACGCACTGAACTTACAACTCGTGTATTCGACTACTTCGTTCTTCTCCTCAACCTCTGGGTTGACTTTCCAGAACGTGATAAGCAGAAAAAATAGCACAAAATACAAAAAAGTGAAGAAAAAAAAGAAAAAACGAAAATAGGAAGTTCTTACAAGTCATCCCTCTCCCTCACTGCTATCCTTAAGATAGAAATTGGAGCTTTTTGTTCGAGAGCCCTATAGAAGGACTACTTATACACTTGTTCTTCAGGTGCTCTATTCTTTGCGCTTCCATTATTTCTCTTGTCAATGGGTCTCGACTCCTAGCTATTACGGAACAATTTTCAAAATGTGCTACACAACCACAATCCGGACAGTGGGTTCCCAAATTTCCAGCGGCGACTCGGTGGGTGTTATAAAAATGCTCCTTTAAACGATGATTCAAACACCTGCCAGTCTGGTCTACATAAGTAGCGTAGTAAGGAGTATGTAGGCCAGACTGGCAGGTGTTTGAAAAATCGTTTAAGGGAGCATTTTTATAATACCCACCGAGTCGTCGCTGGACATTTGAGAACCTACTGTCAGGATGTGGTTGCGTAGCACATTTTGAAAATTGTTCTGTAATAGGGAGGATTTGAGACCCACTGACAAGAAAAATAATAAAACCGCAAAAAATAGGGCATTTGAAGGACAAGTGTGTAAGTAGTCCTTCTATAACGCTGTCGACCAAAGAGCTCCAATTTCTATCTAAACGATAGCGGTGAGGGAGAGGGATGAATTGTAAGGGTTTGCTTTTTCCGTTTTTTTTCATTTGTCTTTTTCTTTTCTTTTGTCTTGTCTTTTGCTTTTTTTTCTTGTATTTTGTGCTATTTCTTCTGCTTATCACGTTCTGGAAAGTCAATCCAGACGTTGAAGTAAAGAATGAAGTAGTCGAATACACAAGAGTTATCAGTTCAGCGCGTGTGCTTGTCTTACTGAGTATCTGGTGTGTGATTGTTTCCTGCACTGTCACCATAAATATACAAAAAATTAATAATGGCATTAGCATACTTGTCGTGCCAAACCCTGTCAGGTACACTTGTTCTGAACTCTGATCTCCATGAGATCACAATACCATCGTTTCTGTTGTAGTGGCGCGGCAGACTCTATACTTGTTTTGCTTCAGTCTTTGTAAGGGGGACGCTGTAATCCGATTCTACTCATCTATGGTGTACTAGATAGCATCATATTTGCAGAGCTAGTCTTTGGTTTTTGTAGTTCCATCGAAATATTTTTCAGCTTTTAAGTTATTTGTTATTTGGCATGTAAATTTACAAGCTTATCTAGATTGAAGGCAGCAAATATCTTGCCAGCACTCATGGTACAGTTTGAAGTGTATTGCGTTAACATAATTGACCCAACCTCTCATTTTTATTTGTCAGTGCCTGTAGTGAATTCTGCATGCTACGATTGCTTTTTGTTTGTTTGTTTGTTTCACATAATCTACAGCACATTTTTCACCTTTCTACTCAGTGCAGCCCTCGCCGAACAGAAGCTAGCATCGACTAGGCCGAGGTTCAGGTCCATGGCAGTCTGCAAAGGTTGTTGATGGTAAGCTGCCTTATATACACAGCTGTGTAAGAGCAGCTTGTCCTGCGTGACAATTTGGAATGCATTTTTATGTTACGGAAAGTGAAATTTCCATGGGCATACTTGCAATGTGAAACCTTACCAAGCCTGTTCTGAACTTTCATCCTCTTGAGATTTCAATACAGGCGTTTGTGCTGCCACTGGCTACTTCGGCCAGGTAGAGACTTGATCCATATGAAGGTAAACAGGTGAGTATCAACTGCTCAGTGCTGTCCGTGGTGACGTTATCTCTTTATCAGACGAATTACCACACTTGTTTGGCAAGGCATTTGAAAAGGAGAGCAAGTCAGCTGCTGCATGATGCTCCCAGTACTGGGCAGTCGAAGTTTGCTTGTTCACCTTCGTATAGATCACGACTGTACTTCAAGCTCGGCAAGTGTGACACTTATCTGATTCAGCCTAGCAGTGGTGTGCTGAGCGGTATCTGTAGAGCTAGTTGACTTGTGTACACACAGTGGCGGTGTGGTATAAAACACACCCAATTGGGAACTTTAATGCAATCTTGTGTAGTCCCATTGATGCTATGATTATAATTACACACCGTTTTATGGCGCGAAAAAAAAACGCGATGCAATCGGTTTCTTAGACTGCCTCTGCGACCTTCAAGCTTGTCTTTGTACGTTCTCCGTGGTGAAATGCCCTCTATAAGAAAAATTTAGAGAATCCTTGAGCTATATGCTGCAAAGTGAAAGCAGTTGTCCGGCCGTATTCTCCCTCTTCTGTATACTGTGCGAATACAGACGGACGCGCACTTTGGATGCTTAGAACTTAAAGGCCCCCACATAAAGCACACGGCTTAATAAGCAAAAATTATTGTGAAGTGTTCGCGGATTTGGCTTTTAAATGTCGTGCACATAGGAAGCACAATGGTGGTGTAAAGTACGCCGAAATTGTAATGGTGCACTTTAAGGTTATACAGGGTATATTCAGCGAAATGCGGGCCAAATCGTTTATGCCAAAACTATACATCCCACAAAAAAAAGTATTGTGTTGTTTTGGTCCTGGGCCAGGGGCCTATTTAGAAAATTTATTACAAAAAAATGTAGTTAATAATGTGTATGTGTGCTGATTATTGTCTTTTTTTCTTCCAATTACAGCAAACACGGATGGTATCTCCAAGGAGAAGGGGTGGGATTATGTAGAGAAGCTAGTGCTTCTTTCTATGGGTACGAAGCTTTCCGAAGTAAGGTCAGAATGGAAAAAGCACCACCAAGTTCCGCCTGGTCCTGAGCAGCCACAATAATGAACACAGAATTCAGAAGAATAGTAATACGAAAGACTTACACAGGCAGCCACGCTTTTTGAGTTCGCAATGACATTTGATTATGATCAAAAATATTCCTGCTTTGCTCAAGGTCGCCTAGTTAACACACCATATTGGTGATCTTTAACGCAGCAGGAATATTTTTGACCAGAATTAAATGTTATTGTTAATTGACCAAATGTGGCTGTCTGTGTAAGTCCTTCGTGACTTTATTCTTTTTACTTGTGTGTTCATTATTTCATTTTTTTCTCATGATTTAGTCCTTCGTGTTTTTGTTTGTGTTACTTATGTGGTAATTTTTTTCCTTTTTTTGAGGGTTTAGTTAAAGATATGATGCCCTCTTCATTTTCTAGTCCGGGAAACAGGTGATCTCGTCGTGTTCAAGGAGCAGTAATGACCTTTTCATCTTGTATTGCCTCCGGCGAACAATGGTGTCTGTGTGTGTGTGTGTGTGCAACGTACGTGGTGACAAGAGATGATTTGGGGACCGAACGGAAAAGAAGGCCAGCGAGGAGCGACTGGGGGACTTTGAACATCGCACGGTGCAACGAAAGACTTCGACGACGAGGCTAGCAAGCAAGCCCATGTCAAAACTGCTGAGCTCGACCAGAGAGGTGAATCAGGACTGTGACTGTGAGTGAGAATCAACGACTTTGGAACTTTCGTGTAGTTTACAGCTTAATTGTCGCCTCCCGTTTGTTTTATTTTAATAGGTGTCCGTGTGCTGTTACATTTTTAATTTTAATGGTTGTCCGTGTGATATTCGTTTTTTTATCATTTTTTTTGAATGGGGGAAGTGCTAGTTTGGAGTTTTGGCGCATTTATGTATAAAACTTTTTTTTGCAAACCATATTCCCTGTCTGCTCCCTCGACAACCAATCCCACTAAAGGGCTGCGACTTTCCGATGTCGAATGATATGTTAAAATGTTTTCTAACTAGTGATTGCCTGCATTTTATCTTTGTCGCATACATATTTGTCGGAATGACAAATTTTAAACCAGGCCAATAAAGATTGGTCTGTGGCCTATTTTGTAGATATATCTACGTAAATACACGTTCGGCAGTGTGGGATAGCAGTAAATTGTATATTTCGTGGATATTTGTAAAAATGCATTATACGATCCCAAGTCTGGAGCTGGAAAGTATAGTACCTGCCCCATGGCAATAATTTTCATGTGATGCTAGAAGGAGCATCACATGGAAATTGCTTTATATGGGGTGGGTACTCTATTTGACAGGCCCAAACATGGGATGATATAAAGCAGTCTATATATGGTATATAAAGAATTGGGCAGATATGGATATATAGGGAATTGTGCAGATATGACTTCATCCATCCAGATATGGCCTTATTATGCATATCTGCCCAGTTCCTTATACATTCATATCTGTATTTTTTAATATAAATCCAGATATGACATTTTTGTAAGGGTAGGATGTCACTATTAAACTATTCCTATTATTTTCCGGTGTTGCCTGATACGGTTTAATATACGGTTAGACCCACTCCGGTGAAGATCTACGGAGTGGCCAGATACGGTTCAGCTTCCGCTTCGACCAATTACGGTTGGGTTTCCGGACTGGTTATTTCCGGTTCATTTTGACGGTTTCTAAAAATCCGGTTTGCTTATGGGCCCATATGACGGATTGAAATTCCGGATTCATTCCGGTTTATTTTTTGAACCGTTTTTTGGTAGGGATATCAAATAGGGACAACTGACTTCTTTATCGAAAAGAAAATATATTTTAAAAATACTCATAATGCCATTGGGTAAATTCCTTATGTGGTAGCTCAGCTAATAAAGCAGAGCAGGAGCACCTGACGGACACATACAAATCTCAGAAAGCGCGTTTAGCGAAAACCACGAGCTCGCAAGCAGCACCCGCCGCCGTTGAGAAATCCTCAGCAGAGTGAGGGTTTCGTTCAAGATACCTTCGCGGCGGCGTCTTCGGCGTATTTTTCGCTCGCGGGATGCTTCTGAAGCCGGATGGACGAAGAGATATACATACGTCTTAACAAAAACCCAACACTTTTATTCTAAACTACACACACTCATTCCCAACGGACGTGCCACTTTATCATACTCTGCTGGCTTGCATTCCAGCTCCCTTCTTGCCGAGTCTCCACTTTTCCAGCTGTTGATCTTCGCGGCTGCATCCGGCCGCTATGGATACGAAGTTCAGAGCTCCTCCCTTACCCCCGCGCGCGATCGTCTCTGCCGAGGCAAGCCGTGGTGTAAGGTTCAGCTGGCTCCTCGCGTGCCTCCTCTCTCCCGGTGGAATCTGATGCTGTTCATGCGAAAGTTCCAACATGAACAAGAAGACCACAGGAAGGTATCAAAGATACTGAGATGACACTTTCCGATTGTGGGTACATCTAGCAGTGGCATTGAGTTAGTTTTTGTTTTATTTGTTTTATGTGGTGAAAATATATAAAAAAGGATATTTGACAGTTATCAAGAAATTAATTTAAAAAATAATTAAAAAATAACAAAATGCTGTTTAAGCATTATAATGAACCGGTATTTTAGAGAGCATAAAAAAGCTAGATGCAATTAGATGGCGATGACTTGCGCAAAAATCGCCGTGATGTCGCCTTTTGGCGCCGCGTATCAGCTCGTTTTCTGCGCTCTGAGCCCTGATCGACACAGCCCGTACCGGATCAAGATGAATTGTTTGCAACTTGATGTTTCAACCGTACGCGTGAAAGTCATCGGCAGCAAATGACTGATCCGATTTTCTTTTGAACAAGACATGGCAAAGTATGATTTGAGCAAAGCGAATATTTTCAGTCTAGACTTCGTCCAATTTGCATTTTAACCGAATTTGGCAAGGAATGGTTCGTTCGAACCGCATATTGATGGTCTGGAAATCCTTAAATTGTACTTTTAGCCGTATTTCAAAAATCACGGTTTGGGCGAACCGGAGTTTGTCTGTCTGAAATTCCTCCAATTTTACTTTGAAGCGGATAAGGAAAATCACGGTTTGTGCGAACCAGAATTCGTCTGTCCGGAATTCCTCCAAGCTGACTTTGAAGCGAATTAGGAAAATCATGGTTTGAGCGAACCGGAATTAGCCTGTCTGGAATTCCTCCAATTTGACAATGAACCAGAGTTTGAAAATTCACGGTTTGTGCGATCCGGAAGCCGCCTCTCTGGTCTGACTCCGGTTTGATCGTAGTCCGGATTCCACTTTCCGGACTGATTTCAAACTGTTATTTTTGCTAGGCTTGGCGGCTTTTCGTAGAAGAGACCCCACCCGCATCTGAGAAGCATACCACCCTGGGAAGACGTGATTGTAAGACAACCCAAACCGCTCACTCGCAAGGAGGGCCCTGAAGACCACCGTGAAGTAAGGGCCGCACTTGCAGCACATATGGACCTCGTGGAGCACGTGGTCTTCACAAAGGCAGTGTGGTGTGAAGAAGCAAAACGGGCCACTCTAGCGTATGCGACCGGCCGGAACTGCTACGCTCAGACTCTCTAATATGACAGGGAGCCCAGCCGTTGTAGTCTTGAACCCGATGCCATAAACCTAGCGCTCTCTCGTATACATGAACTTGGCGACCGAGCAGACATTCTTACTCGTATAACCATATTTACGGACTGCAAGGGGGCCCTCACATGCCTAGAAAAGACCCCTCACGAAGGCACGCACTGCTGGCAAATTAAGAGCCTGTGCTTCAATTTGTTAACGGCTAAAGATATCGAAGTACGAGTGAACTGGGTCCTGGGACACGCAGGCGACGTCGGTAACGAGGCCGTTCACACATGGGCGAGCGAGCACAGGGATGAGCGCTCCATCCTGTTAATCTCAGTCGACGCAGCACTGCAGCACACAGACCCCCCCGAGTGGAAAGCTGTGGGTCGCTAAGATGATCACCGTCGGCTGTGAGAACTGACATCCTACAACGCCAAACCGTTACCCAAAATATTGCCTAGAAGGGGCACAAGTGCTTGTACATAAACTACATACCGTCACTGTGCTCAAAAAGAATACGCTTGCCGAGACGGCGAGATTACAAGCCGCGGAGGGGCCACCGACCAGATCAGATGCCTGAGAACGAGGAAGAGTCGTAATTAAAAGAGCAGGTAACTTGTACTATACGTGCTCTGCCGGTATTCTTCCCAATATTCAGCACCTCTTATGGAGCTGCACCGGCTTACAGGCAAAAAGAGCCGAATACCTAAACCTAGAGCCAATAAATCCGCTACGCTTAGAGTTTCGGCACTCTGTTCCCCGATCTGCTGGTGGGCTTTGCCATCTTGGTGCTAAGTGCAAAGAAGACGAAACTGCGAATCGTCACAATTTTTAGAAAAAATGCGACTTCCGTAGCTTTAAGTGCGGTGTCAGTAAGCTCAAGTGATATAGTTTTGTTCGTTTTCGAACTGTTTTGACATTTCTGAAGGACGGAAAAACTTTTTCACGATTTCGAATAAAGCTTTAAAGAACAGACAACCGTGATTTTAAGCACCAAGATGGCTGAAGTGTCGTTACTCTGAAGCGTAGCTTATTAAGTTGTTCTACCTAAGCCCACAAAGCCAAAATCGGCAGAACTGGGTCACCCAAAATGACGCTCATACTTAAGAGACACTACTCTCGTTATGAAAGTTTGCGCGCTCGACCGGTGTCGACCACGGAATGTGAACTTGTGCTTCCCTAGCCCCCTTCCCCACTGAGGCCGTAGTGCCATCCCTTCTACAATAAAGAATATGATAATCATATCAATCATCTATCATCTCTGAACACATGTCGCGGCTTGGTTGTGAGATCGTTGTATAAGAGGGTGGAGCTTTGGATATATATTTAGCAAATACATCAGGGGATCCCTGAGAAACAAAAAAATATAATGTCAATTAAAACGGAAATGTCGACGCATGCATGCCGTGACTGCCGTGTTTTGATGCCGTCGAAAACGCATATAGCACAGGTTAACCAAATCACAGCTCAGTGTTTTTAGGGTGATTGTCATGTGAGTCAACGATAGTTCCCTCCCCCTCCAACCGACAGCTGTAATTACAATTTTGTGAAATACGAGCTGCATAAGAGTCTGACCTGATGCTCCCAGTCATGGAGGGTGTAAACAAGCACTTCCATTCTGAAGCCGATCTTTCAGAAATTAAGAAGCGCGATTCTCAACCCGTGGTACCACCAGTCCTGAAAATTGCCATATTTTACAGACGACATGACCTGATGTTATATATAAAAAACACATAATGCACAAAAAGGGTAAGAGAGAACTAAGCAACATGAAGCTTTTATAATAATAGAAGAAAAAGCAACACAAAATCAAATAAACATTCGTATCTCCTTAAAACTTTTAAGTGTTCTAATATTTTTTGAGCAGCATAACAGTTGATGTCACATTCTTTTCCAATCGGTTTTTGTGTTAAACTTTTTTAGCGGAAAACGGACCGTTCCCTCACGCTGTAATGGCATGCAAGCTGTCGTAGAACTATACTAGAGGTGAGCATTGTTAACTCTCTCGAGCTTTTGGAAGGCGCGCAGTCGACGATCGTTTTGTGTCCTCTCCGCGTCTTCAAAACGAAGAAAGGACAAAGGGACAAACTAAAAAACGCGCAGAGATCCGCAACACCTGCTCGCGTGCGCTTTATCTTTTATTCTTCTTTACAAGAAAACGTTTTGAGCGACGGGATTTTGCATGAAATTGCATGCACCGAGATTGCACTATCTTTGTATAAGTGTGCTTCCCCTTTGCCGTGGGCGGCGCAAGCTGACAAGTTACGATTTGCAAACAACCAAGCCACGAAACAAAAATACAAATCTAGGCTTTAGGCGTTACGAAGGAACATTTTCGGCATCTGAAGAACGCCAGGCCTTTTGTTTCGTATGTATAGGTGACGGTGCCTCCATAAAAACTTCCCTTATAAAAAAAAAGTTTTACAGTGGAGTTGATAAGGGCTAGTTTCCCCAGGATCGTCTCCACCAGCAAAGCAATGCCGACACAACACTCTTGAAAGCTACCGCCATGTATAAGTGACGGCGGCAACCAGACAACCAGCTTGCCGGTTTTCTGGTTGCCGCCATTGCTTATAGATGGCGGTAGCTGTCCACAGTGTTGTGTTTGCCGATTGTCTGGTTGCCGCCATCGCTCATAGACGGCGGCAACCTTTCCAGCCATTCCACTCTGGCTTGCCGACTTGCAGCCGGCCATTACTTCATTCCCGCCATAGCACAGCTTCGCTGGTCTTCCTTCTTTACGAGAATGAAAAAGGCTGAACTTTTGTTTTACTTTTTTGTTGTTATATATTCACTTGTTCTCCGTGAATAAAAAATATTATAGCAAATTAAATCGTTTCTTTACATAAATAAGTAAGGAAATTACACTTAAAAAGCAAGGCCGTGGCCCCGCGGTTTGTAGGCACAGGTGACCGAGTGATAATACTTGTGTTTTCTAAATGCCTTGAAATGACCATTCGCAATAGAGTAATCTATTTTTGTAGAAAATTAGCATTCACCCCAGACTCACACTATGGTTTTTCTAATGGTTTATCAACAAATCTCGTCCTGCTAGTGCTGAAGGAATCATTTTTAAAGTCGTTCGAACAAAATGTGGTAATTATAGTCGTCTTCATCGACTTCTCGAAGGAATTCGACCGTATTAACTGCGCTGCAGTAACAAGGAAGACCCAGTAGTATGGCACTCGTGGCGTACCATTAGTTTTGTTTCTCGTGCCTTACGTTAAATTTCGTCAGCAGTATGTCGTAATAAATGCACATATTTTTTATGTTCAGCCCTTTAGAGCTCGAGTACCGCAAGGTAGAAGTTTAGGCCCATTGTTATTTAATTTTCTTTGTAAATAATAATCTGGAGAGAAGCTAACTTGTTAGGAAACAAACTGAAACAAAAGTAAAGCTCTCCATTTTAAACCTAAGAACAGGCGTGTTTCGATTCTTTTAAATATTATCCTGAGCACCTTAAGCTTCGAAATTGTACCAAACATTAAAACACTTGCCGTTTATTTTAATGAACTTATATCCTGGGATTACAACGTTGAGAACGTTGTTAGAAAGGTTATCAAGAGTGCTTAGGAAACTATGCCAGTTCAACCATCCACAGCAGTGGTCTCAAACTCATTTGACTGTGGGGGCCCGGACGTTCATACCGGAAAGGTCGAGGGCCAACGTAAGTCGTGGGGCAGAGGAGCGGAAGGGGGAGGCGGTTCAAAAGATTTCAAAGAGAAGTGGCCTCGTGCTTCGTCCTTTTTGCAAACTCGCAGATTCGCCAGTGACATGTTTAGATTTGATTTGTTTATATGACTACTTTAGGCTTTGAACTGATGTTATAACACTAATTTAAATGACACCACGCCATCTACCTGGTGTCAAATTAGGTAATTTGACAGTTTCATCCTCTCCTGACAATTTTTATTACAACATTCTGAACAAACACTTGCATTTAAATAGTCTTTTTTTTCTTTTAGGGCGAGAATTTTGAGCATGTATGATTTATCTTTGGCAGTTGCTCCTGCTGATCGAGAGTTCGCGCAGTCGAGATGCATTCCTCAACGAAGAGCTCGCACTTGCAGCCTAGTAGAGGATTTCTTGTACATTACAAAAAGCTGGGAAGCAAAAAGTAAAGCGAAACAAAGGGTAAATGAACACAGATAAATATCAACTATGTGAATACTTTTAAAAAAGCAGAGCTGCGTTTGAGCGAAAATGAATCAGCGAGATGAGGTCACGATGGCGCATGCCATTTCTAGTGCTTGCGACATGGGAACCGGAACTCGTAGCCGGTTGCCTGCGAGCCGCGTCCCAGCGTGTCGTAGCTGCATGCAGTCCCTGGGCCGCGTGTTCTAGACCCCTGATCTATAGCCTCGTCACATAAAAAATGCTTATATGTGTGAGAGATGAGGGTGGCAGACAACGAGGCGGAGGGCACGTGACAGGCGGTCAACCGAAGAGACACGAGCTGGCGCCAGACAGAGCGTGCTGCGCGAGGCTGGGGCTGGGCAAGAACCATGGAGCCGGTCTGGCTAGTCAGGCCCATGACTGATCCCCGGAGCGGTCCACCGGCGAGGTTCAGAAACAAGACCGGCGGGAACGGGGAGTCCTGGCCATTCCGGCCTGTGCCATGACAATCCCGTGGTGGTTCCGCAGACGAGACTCGGGCCATGATAACCCAGAACAGCTGGCCTACGCAGCGCTGGCGTTCAAAGGACGATCCGCAGGCCTGGACACTGACTCCTACTTGGAGCTCTGAACGACAGGCGACAACGAGCGTCGGCAGGCCAGGTGCCGGCTCTCGAGGATGGACAACCGGGAAGTACAGTCAAATCCATTCGCTGTGTTCTCGTTGAGTTGAGTCACTCCTTGGGAGACGAGCGAAGCACAGGCCGATCGGGCGGCGAATATTATAGAGTGACCTCACAAATGTAGGCCGCTTTTACATCCCCATCTAAATTACAGTAACTTAGTGTGAAGTGACACAACTATGTCAAACATCAACAGATCACATCTTCTTTAGAAAAAGGTCCGTTCGCATAATGCTCGATGTTAATTTTGGTACAAATACTCCTCCAGTATTTAAAGAGTTACGACTAATACCTGTCTCCCACTTATATGAGTATACTCTACTGACACAATACAGATCGGCCCTTCGTTCTAGTTAGCCTTTCCTTGAACGATGTCAAACCTTACTTATAATTTCAGGGTACACGACGTTCGTGAAGGGGTGCGTTGTAAAATGCCATTAAATCGCACAAAACAGTTCCCAAAGGCACAGGCAAAGTCTTCTACTTGTGCTAAATAAACTTCAAAGGAATAATCTGACAAATATTGAAAAACTGAAGTTTGGTACAATTAAGCATCTATTTCTACATTCAAAACTTTGAATGTATTGTTGGATTGAGTGTTTTGAAGTTTCTGTTTCATGTATGTCAGACATATGAAATTTTATGTACAGTGGCTGCAATATTACGAATTTATAGAAAAAGTTTAGATAAAATACTATATGTCTCGCAGGCAGAACAAAGAGGACATTACAGATAAGACAACGAAAGGAGAATTTGAGATACTACTCTAATTTGATGCTGAGCAGTATCGCGATAGAAATGTATTGTAATAGTATCTTCGAGATACTTTCCAGTATCTGTATCTCTGTATCGAGATACATTTTAAAAATTGTATTTGTATCTCAGTAGTGAAATGCATTTGCAATGTATCGCTTACATCGCGATATTTGCCAGCAATAGCTATCGCGTAATATTTGTTGCCGCTTTTTACGATAGATTGAATCAAAATTAAAGCATGCGTTTTGCGAAATGCGCTAAAAAGTTACGATATAAATCCTCCTTATAACATAATCTATTGCAGTCACCAACATAAAAAACTGTGGTACAAAGAAGGTTACCTGCAATGTTAATCCAATGAGCTCCTTTCACAAATTCCTCCAGTCTTGCCAGTTTAGCACAGCGAACGCTATACAGGAGTGAGTGGGGAAAACGGTACGTCTTTGTTATCAAATTTCCCAACATTATGGGTGACACAAAAATATAAGGCGACAGTATGAGATGCACCCTCACGGCAAAACAGGGTCTATTTTGTCCAGATGCCTATTGTCAATCGTGGCATGCAGTTTTTACCGTTCATTAACTATGTGGTTCACCGGGGGGGGGGACACATTTTATAGCGGCATTAATGATAAATAAAGCAATTTACAGGAGGACACTTAAGACTGCTTACACGCAGAAATGCGAAAGGATTCCTACACACAGCAGAATCCCGCAAGCACCGCGCCACGTCTTCTTATCGACACGTGGCGCTCCGGCGGCGACCTCAGGCTCCCCCACTGCGCAAGCGCGGCGAACTCCGCCGGCTCCACGCCTTCCGTTACGGTGCATCTGAGTTACTGTGCTTCTTTTAGTGTTTTTTTCTGAGGCGGGTCCGCCTTGACCTTGAGCTCCCCGCCAACTTCCGTGACGAAAAATATTGATATGATGCGTTGCAGCAAATGCGAACGCGTCGCGGCCATTTTAACTGCCGTTTATTTAGATGCCTGTTTTTCACGGTCACAGCCAACGCCGGCTCCGTTCCATGGGACAGTTAATGCTTTCACATCAAAAGGTTCGAGGTAACGTGGAATGCATCAAAATTACCCAGAAAGAGAAGCACAAGCCCCCTCCCCCGTCCCCATAAAGTACCTCATCCATTGACCTCAAACTACACTGTCGCCAGGTAGTACCTTTCTGGAACAAATGTATTGCTATAAAAATATGTATGTGTATTCCGGGATGCTTTTTCCACATTTTGTAGAAGGATCTCATGGATATCCCGCTGCATAAAACATGAAGGTATCTCAGTATGTATTTTGGGCATTAAAATGCATGTATCTCATTATGTGTATTCCCGAATACTTTTTGTAGTATCTATGCCCAAGCATCTAACTCTAATATTCCTGGTGCCAGTTAAAAATAATGATTTTAAGCACGCTTTCTTTTATACACATAGGAAAGAAAACGCACCCAGTTTCAACTGGAATGCAATAAATCAGTTCACAAACCTAGACATTGCAAACGATATTGCCCACGAAAATAAATGTATTTCACCAAGTCATACATGAGTGGGTTGCTCATATCTTTAAATACAAATGTAGTGAGGAACGGTGTTGGATAAAATTTCTAGGCTGTGATTCTGAGAACTTAAACAAGAATGAAAAACACTCTACGCTACCGAGTTATTTGTGAAATATCAAAACTTGGGGATTACTGTCATCTTACAAAAATTAACAATAAGTTTGATTTCTATCAGCAAGAAATGTGCTATTTTGATATCCATACAGCATTCTTTTAAAACAAATTATTTGTAGAGGTTTTTATTGGATCAAACCTCGCATGACAGATTGGGTACCTTTGGACTCTCACTCGGCATGAACACTTTTATATATAAGCCTGCAATAGATACATAAAAGATATATGGGGTTGATTTTGGCTCAAGAAGCTGTTTAGAATAGAACGGTACTGTCGAAGGCTCAAATGTCAAAATGAAAATAACTATCTTTGATAGAATGCGGACACAAATATATACTATATGGTCATGAATACATCTTGCACATTTAAAATTTGAAAAATATACGTTTTGACCCAAATTATGGTGCATCTTACATTCCGGCATATTTATTTGAAAAGTTGATGCTGCAGTGTTGCAGCGTTGTGAATGAGTATACTGAAAACTAGCCCAAACATCAAAACAGTTTGCTCTGCGACAGTGAGCATTAGCAAAGCACGTGACATATCACTATTAGTGTTATAGCGTCGGCTGTTTCTTATAGATCTAAGCAAACTGTAAGCCAAGTTATTTAGTGAGTTCCCTCATTTCGTGAGGGAACTCTAGAAACATTTCAGGGTTGTGCTCTCCCTAGTGCATTGCGACAATTTAGATGAGCTGGAATTATCGAGTGTAGATCTAGAAAAATATATCGATAAGCCCATCTGAGGTTTGTAAAGAATATAGAATGATGGCTAGAGTCAAAAATAAAACGGGAGTTCAGTAAAAAAAATTCGTGCTGCGAAACCATATTTACGTTGCAGCAGTATAAAATTCTATTAGGTAGAGCTAGTTCTTATGCATGATTATGCTTATTGCATAGCGTAAAATTTAAATATATCATCTACAATATTTACTAGTCATGGGGCGAAATTTTTCTGAAACTGGTTTCGGAACTGAAACAGGGGTTTCGAAACGTTTCAGAAGAACGACCGAACCTCGGAGTATTCAGAATGGGTTCGGGAGTTTTGGAGCGTTACCAAGGTGGCTAGACCACTGTATTGATCGTCGAATCTTTTTTAACAATACAATCTTATAAACCAAAATAAATAATTAAATTTTAGGTATAAATACCTAATTTAGCAAATTAGGCTTGTTGAGATAAAATTTGAGATACGGAGAAATAAAGAAAAAATAACATGACACAAAACGTTGAGCCTTTCCGTCGGTCAATATGGTTTCGATTCCACAACTTTTAAAGTAATCTCAAAGCGGGCAGGAAGGTGAAATCAATTATCATATATCGCAACGCTCCTCCTCATCGCATCAATAGCTCGACAACGTGTTCGTTACAAACGCCGGAAAGTAGCTGTTTACGTTGACACAACACAGGTGGCAAATGCAAGCGACGGTGTCGGTGTTGGTACATCTCGTGCATTCGAGAATATGCGCACGTTCTGCTTGAAATCTTCATGTACTGTATGCGTGTATTGTTTTATGAGAAAAACATTATTGTAAATCTAGGAACAGCTGCTGCCAACGAACTTGATGAGTGTACGCTTGGTGCGTACCCTCGGAGCTTTACGTTCGTTTCCAAGGGGACGCACCGATGCGGCTGTTATTCACAGCAGCACAGGCTGCAAAGGAATGGCGCCGAGACGTTCTGGAAGGTGGAGCGATTTGCACAGTACAGATTAATGAGGTTTGATTTATTTTCCGACACTATTTGCCGCAGTGGCTATGTAACTTATTCCTGGTTCTTCTGAAAGGTACTAATACATTGCCCACCCGAAGACGTTTATTGCTCGTGCATCACGGTTAGGCGACTCCCTAACAGACCGCTCCACTGAAGTCCACTGGCAGTTTGTTTTCTTGGGTGGAAATAAAATCTCTTATTAGTCAGCCGTTATGCGTGACCGAAAAGTTCGGGAGGCTTAGACACTGCACCCAGAGCTCTGACACTTAGATACGCACAAGCTACTCTAGAGCTTTGCTTTTGAGCCGTCATTTTGAGCTCAGATCAGGAACGCGTTCCATAGGTCGGCACACCCGCAAGCCTCAGCATTGGATCGTAGGATAAACAAAGATCCCTCATACGGCGCGGGCAACCTAATGAAAAAATGATCGAATTTCGGTTTGTATCAAGGTTTAGTCTTTAAGAACTCATAACGTCCACAAAACCAATATCAACAATGCCATTTTGGCTAGACATTCATGAAATTTTTGAACCTCTGAAGCAATCGAAGATTGCCCCAAAAGTGTCCGCAACCGAACCTCTGGAGTTTCGACAAACTAAAGCGACGGCGCCAGTCACCACCGTTTCTCGGCCACTTCGACCAATCAGCTGAAACGGAAGTTCACACGTACGCCATTAATACAGGACTCGGAGCGGTACTGGTCCAACGACAAGACGGTGCGGAGTGACGTGATCGCATACGCTAGACGGACGCTGTCGAACGCGGAACGCAAATACTCGACGACCGAGAAGGAATGTCTGGCCGTCGTTTGGGCCATCACGAAATTCCGCCCGTACTTGTACGGGAGTCTATTTCGGGTGGTCAACGACCACCACGCGCTGTGTTGGTTAGCGAGCCTGAAGGACCCATCTGGACGCCTCACTCGGTGGAGCCTATGACTGCAAGAGTACGACGCGATCGTGGTCTACAAGTCAGGCCAAAACACAGCGACGATCACTGCTTGTCCAGAGCCCCTGTCGATTCAGCTACCGGCTGTGCCAAAGACGACGGCGACGACGACGATCACTTTCTTGGCACGGTGAGTATTCACGGTATGGCAGCGCTCCAGCGGGACGATCCTGAGTTGCGTGAACTGATCGACCGCTTGGAGGGACGAGGGAGTACGATTCCCCGTGCCTTCTCACGTGACCTGCCAAGATTCGCCATCGGAAAGGCATCCTCTATAAAGAGAACTTCGGGGACAACAACTCGACGTGGCTCCTGGTGATTCCTGCTAGTCTTCGGAGCAAGAGATCTTCCAAGCCTTCCACGACGACCCAACATCTGGTCACCTTGGCTACAGTAGGACTCTTGCAGGGATCCGAGAAAAACACTACTGGCCCAAGCTCCCGAAGACTGTCCACGTCTACGTCCGTTCGTGCCACGAATGCCAACGACGCAAGAAAAACCGACGAAGCCGGCAGGTCTGCTGCAACCGATCGCGCCCTCGACTGCACCATTCCAGCAGATGGGAATGGACCTTCTCGGACCTTCTCCCGCCGTCGACGCAGGGAAACCGTCAGATAGGATAATCGTGGCAACTGATTATCTCTCCAGGTACGCCGACACAAAAGCACTCCAGTCGGGGACCGCCGTGGAAGTAGCCAAGTTCTTCGTGGAGTCTGTCGGCCTCCGACACGGCGCTCCCGAAGTCCTGATTACGAACCGAGGATCCTCCTTCATGGCACAACTGTCACAAGAGATACTCCGCCTGAGCCACACTGACCACCCCGGACCACGGCATACCACCCGTAGACCAACGGGCTTACAGAGCAACTAAACAAGACCGTCGCCGACATGATTTCAATGTACGCGGACGTGGAACACAAGACGTGGAATGAAGTGTTGCCCTACGTCACGTTTGCGTACAACTGCGGCGATTCAAGAAACTTCCGGCATTACACCTTCTCATCTGGTGCACGGCAGAAAGGTGACGACGACGCTCGACGCCATTACTTCCCCACGACCCGACGGGCGACGGCACCGACGACGCCCAGCTGGTCACCCAACGAGCAGAAGAAGTACGCCAGCTAGGCCGTCTTCGAATAAAGGACCAGCAACGTGTGGACGCTGGCCGCTGCAACCTGTCGTCGCCGCGACGTGGAGTTCCAGCCCAGCGACAGAATGTGGGTGTGGACACCCATTCGCCACCGCGGCCTCAGCGAGAAACTGTTAAAACGGTACTTCGGACCCTGCAAGGTCATCCGCCGCCTCGGGAACTTGAACTACGAGGTGACTCCCGATGGAACCCGACCATCAGGACGCCGCCAGCCGCGACCCGGAGTCGTCCACGTAGCCGTTCTACGCGCGGTAGGATTACGACACTGCATGTTTAGTTCGTTTCACCGTAAATTTTTTAGCCATTTCTGTTTTCATTTTTGCGTTGCATCGGGACGATGCACTTTTAAAAGGGAGAATAATGCCGCCCGCAGGGCCGAGAAAGTAACGCTCGGTCACCGACATCTAGAAAATTCGCGTTCATTCTAGCACGAGACATAACTTTCCAGCTGGTTTGTTGTTCTCGAAAGTGCCAGTTCATCCTTGCCCCGAGCACGCGACGCTCGAGCCTTTTTTGCCGAACTTTCGAGATAGTGACGCACTGTTGATAAGCAGCTACCCGGGACCTTGTCGAGTCAGTCTCGCTCGCACTCTGTTTCGCCGCCGAATCGCCGCCTGCTTTTCTGCTGCCTCGACACTCTTTCGTTACTTAATTTTGGTTGGCACCAGGTTCGCCCATTAAAACCTTTATTTTAAGTTCACTCTTCGCCTTCTCGTCGCCTTAATTTGTGACATTTCTGGCAGCTAATGCCGCCTGCAGGGCCGAGAAAGCAACACTCGGTCACCGACATCTAGAAGATTCGCGTTCACTCTCCCACCAGACGTAACTTTCTACCTGCTTTGTTGTACTCGAGAGTGCCAGTTCATCGTCGCATCGAGCGTCGCGCGCTCGGGGCAAGGATGAACTGCCAGGTTCGAGAACAACAAAACGGATGAAACCCGTGCAGCGTACTCCTACAGGACCTCGTTCAGCAAGTCCCATTTCCCGACGACCTTCCGTTGAAGACTCGGAGCATCGTACCAGCCGCCGTCTTCAAGGGCAAGCTCCTTAACTCGAACCACTCCCGGGAAGGACAAGGCAAGTGACAACGACGATGACTTCCTCGACGGCGCAGACCACAGTAGCAGCCCCAGTCGTTTACCTACCCGTCGCCCCTCGGACTCCGACGCCTTTCCACCGGGAGATCCACGTGGACGCCGAGGAGCGGATCCTACACTACGAGCGCGTGGCACGCTGTAATGGATAGACCGCCCAGCAGTACCTGCAGAACCTCTACTTTTTGTTGGAGGGTTCTGCGAAGCATTGGTTCGAGAACAAGGCTGCGCTCACGTCGTGGGACGCCTGCGTCACCGAGCTGAAGCGGGCGTTCATGAATCAGCATCGTAGGCAGCGGGCCGAAGAACTTCTCCAGGCGAGGACTCAAGGCCCCAACGAAGCGGTCACCAGTTTCGTTGAAGACATCCTCCGCCTGAGCAGCCGCGCCGACCCGCAAGCCACCGACGAGAAGATGTTACGCTTCCTTATGAGAGGCGTGAAAAGCGAAATCTTCGGCGGACTTATTCGCAACCCCCCGACGACCGTCGAAGAATTCGTTGCCGAAGCAATAAACATCAAGCGGGCGTTAATGGCCCGAGCGCGCCATTACCATCGGCTCAGCAACGTCTCAACTTTGGCCTCGGTCCGCTCCGAGTTCAGCACTGGTACCGACGAGCTTCGCGACATCATCCGAGACGTCGTCCGAGAGGAGCTCCGAAAGCTGCTTCCCGCTGCTGTGCTTCCGGCGTCGCTGTCAGTCGCCGATATTGTACGCGACGAGGTACAGCCGGCCTTGCAGCCTGAACCACCAGCCGATGTGCCAGCCCCCGAGGAACCTACGCTGACCTACGCCGTCATAGCCAGACGACAGCCGCAAGCTCCCCGCCAAGCTGCGGCGCCACCACGCCGTGAACCTCCAGCGCCACAGTACTCCCAATGTCGCGAAGAACGGCAGTACGTACGCCCAGAGCGACCCTCGCTGAGAAAACCGACGTGTGGCGAACAGCGGACCGACGCCCGCTTTGTTACCATTGCGGGGAAGCCGACCATGTCTATCGTCGATGTCCCTACCGACAACTTGGGCTGCGCGGGTTCCACACAAACGACCCGCGCCCACGGTACGGTGAGCGCCCACGAGACATCGACGAGTATCTTCGCCGTCCACCGTCTCCTGCACCAACTGCACCGCGAGGAGCTCGCTCGCCTTCACCTCCACGTCCTGCGTCACCTGTCCATCGGTCCGCGCCAAGAGAGCCTGTCTCCAGTGTCCCGCCGGGAAAACTAAGTGCCGCAATACCGGGAGGTGGTGTTGCCGGGGACGAACGACGCCAATATCCTCCACAAAAGTCGGAGGGCTCCCCCACTAGCGACGAGACGCATCAGAGCGAAGCTTCTGCGACGGTGTCCAATAACCTCGACGTAGTCATCGACGGCCACGACGTGAAGGCGCTCATCGACCCCGGAGCAGACTATTCGGTTTTAAGTGGGAAGCTCTCTCGCCGCCTTCGTAAAGTGATGACGCCGTGGGATGGCCCGAAAATACAAACCGCCGGTGGACATTTCATCACACCAGTCGGAAGGTGTACTGCGCGCGTGGACATCCACGGGAAGGCCTGTCCCGCGAAATTCGTCGTCCTCAAAGACTATTCGAGAGACGTCATCCTTGGCATGGATTTCCTCTGAGAGTAAGGTGCCGGATCGAACTTGAGCAAATAGGTTGACGCTGCGAAAGCCCGTTCTACCTCCGAAGAGATCCTAACGACGCCTGCCGCGGAGGCATCCAAAACGAAGCCTGCCGCCGTCCGATTCATTGCGGGCCACGTGAACCTGCCGCCAGGTTCGAGTGGTCTTGTGCCCGTCCTGACCGAAGCAGTTGCCAGCGGGAAAGTCCTTCTGGAAGGCAAGGTCTAACTCAGGGTGCACAACATACGGCCCGCGGGCCGCATCGCTGCCCGCGGGCGTTTTTTTAGCGGCCCGCGGCCCGGCTCAGTGCAGAAAGTCGCTTGATATGCCATTCAAACCACCGAGCGCCCACTCCGCTTGGCAAGCAGCAGTGAAACCCTTTGACCTACTTTTTTCAGTTTTTGGCGAAGGAACTGCGATTTCTCAGTGCAAATTTTCCCTCTCCACTAATCTCGCTGAACAAAAAAAAACGTGTGCAGCCGTTCCTGTCTTTGGTGTGCTTCTGTCTCAACATGGCTGTACACGGAACGCGAAAACTTATTGCTCTATCTCCACAGATCCCCTTCCTTCTTTCACCACGGAGGCTATCAACCCTCTCCCTTCCTCTTCGAATAGTCAGAGGTTGCATCGTTGGACCGGAGAACTCTGATACGACGATGCAACTGCAGCTCATCGACCTCCAGTATCTACCAGCGCTGAAGACTATGCATCCCGAACCTCAGCTGCGTGAGTTCTACAAAAACCTAGACAAGAAAATGTGCGGAAACCTAGGGGACCACGCCTTGGATCTGTCGTCACTTTTCGGGATCACGTATGCTTGTGTGAGCAGACCTTCTCACTGATGACCCTCAACATGAACCGCCTTCAACCTGCCATAACGGATATGACATTGCAAGATCTGCTAAAGACGGCAACGAGCTCGATGACACCTGATATCGGAAACCTGACCGCACCCAAAAAACATGTGGCAAATCGCATTAGGTGCGGCCCGGCACTAATTTCAATAAACGTAATTTTGGCCCGCCTAAATTTTTTAGTTGTGCACCCCTGGTCTAACTGCTTCTCGGAAGAGGAATAGGCGTCGAAAGGGGCGTAGCGGGAGATGCAGGATGGACGTTTTTTGGTCCTCGTGACGAACTTTCGACCGGAGGCGCAACACCTCACGACCTCGGTCTGTAGGACACGTCGAAGAACTCCGGACCGACGCCGAAATCGCCGTGATCTCCCGCGAGCCCTCGCCGTGTCAGCCGCACAGTACGCCGCCGCCGCAGCTCGACGTAAACCCCAAGTTCAGTGCCAGGGAACGACGACAGCTCGGAGACCTCCTCGCCGGGTTCGGCGACTGCTTTGTGACGATGTCGAGGGTGCGCCAGACAACAGTTGCAAAACACCGCATCATTACCAACGAGGATGAGCTCCTGTGCATCGGTCGCCGTACCGGGTCTCCCCAAAGGAACGAGAGGCCATTCAAGATCAGGTACAACAGATACTCCGCCTGAACCACACCGACCACCGCCGGACCACGGCATACCACCCGCAGACCAACGGGCTGACGGTGCGACTAAACAAGAACATCGCCGACATGATTTCGATGTACGTGGACGTGGAACACAAGACTTGGGATGAAGTGCTGCCCTACATCACGTTTGCCTACAACACGGCGATTCAAGAAACTACTTGCATTACATCTTTTCACCTGGTGCACGGCTAAAGGTGTCGACGATGCTTGACGCCATGCTGCCCCATGACCCAACGGACGACGGCACCGACGACGCCCAGGTTGTCAACCAACGGGCAGCAGAGGTACGCCAGCTAGCCCGCCTTCGCATAAAGGACCAGCAACGTGTCGACGCTGGCCGGTACAACCTTCGTCGCCGCGACGTGGAGTTCCAGCCCGGAGACAGGGTGTGGGTGTTGTGGGGTTCTTTACGGAGGTCCCTGCTACTAAAAATCGCCGCCCGATCGGTATGCGCTCCGCCAGTCACCCAGGGAGTGACACACAGCAACGAGAGGACAGCGAATGGGTTTACTGTACCTCTCGATTGTCCGTCGTCGAGAACCGGCAGTCCAGGCACGCCGACCCTGGTTGTCGCCCGTCGCTCAGAGCTCACCAGTCTGAGTCCGCGGTCCAGGCCTGCGGATCGCCTTTCACACGCCAGCGCTGCGTAGGATGGCTGTCTCGGGCTATCAATGCCCGAGTCTCGCTGCGGAACCACCCCGGGATCGTCGTAGCCCAGGTCATAAGGCCAGGGCTCGCCGTTTCCACCGGTCTTGCTCCAGACCCTCGCTAGCGGACCGCTCTCGGGTTCGCCATCGGCCAGGCCAAGCAGCCCGGCCCCAATGTTCCTGGTACCAGCTTCAGCCTCGCTCAGCTCGCACTCCCTCTCGCGCCAGATCGTGACTTCTCCGCCGACCGCCTGTCACGTGCCCTCTGCCTCGTTCACCCTCGGCTCCCACACTCTCCCCCTCAAGGCCCGGACTTCGGGGGACTTCATGGGAGCCACTGGGCTTCATGGGCGGCGGCTGTTGCTGCTGCCACTGTGGCCACGTTGCAGCGTCCGAAGCAGCGTAGGCGGTGGTGGCTAGCGCAGCCGGCAGACAATGCCGACCTGTCCGTCGCTTGCTGTCCCACTCACCGCGATGCCGCAGGGGGCTTGCTCTAAGCTGGTCCGGCCGACGCAGAGGGACTGGCCCCGTTCCGCTTAGAGGTCCCAGCGGGCTTATAACTGCCCGCCAGAACCGTTCATCACACCGAACAACTCTCGGCCACCCTGAGCACTTGGGAAAACGCATAGGCCCGTCTTCCCTCCCTGTGGGCTTTTTGGGTTATGCCGTACTGTGGCGTCTTCCAAGAAGCCATTCTGCGCAGAAAAAAGTGTTAAAACAACACACAACAGACAAATACTCTGCCGCAGACTGTGGCAGTAGCCATAGCCTCCACCGCCAAGTTGCATGCCGACGGGTTCGTGTACCATGCGGCTAACTCAGCAAATCTGCATTCCAGAGCTCGCTCCTGGATCGACAAGAACTGGAGATTTCTTGAGTCCTACCGCAACATCCATGTTATACATCGTCCCCATCGTTACAACGGTTGTATCCTTTCGAGTCAGCGATGTGAACCGGGCAAGCCTCATCGTTTGTATCTCGGCGAGTAAGCCTAGAAGTGAGACACGACGTTCGCGTCTTTGTACTCGGTACCCTTCTCACCTCAGAGCAAGCTGTGCACGCAAAACCACTAGCTGCGTTGCTCAAAGCGTGAGTTTCCTTCAAAACAGGTAACGATGGTGTAAACCTAGTTCATCTTTTGCGAAAGCGAAGGGATCCAAACCTGTGCGGATGGCCACATACTAAACACGTGTTCCGCAATGGCTACATATACCATGCGCGACTCGATGAAGCGCAGAGCCCCGTTCCGCCCACGTATACGAGCTCTAGGGACTGATCGGTCCTCGGAGGGCGGCAGCTCAGCGAGCAAGCCCGCTTAAACCGTTCACGCCCCAAGGCAAGCTGGGCAGCTGCAAACCACCTAAACGGCTACCGCCTCATCCCCGGCCAGGTCGTGATGACATACAACTTATTAAAAGTCTTGCTGTCACTGCCACGACCGGGCCAGAGTGAAGTCAAGAAAGAATCATTTAAAACATTTCGTAGCCTTCTTGGAACGACCCCCTTTAAGGGAGAGTCGTCCTTTGCCCTTGGTCGGTTGTTGGAGTTATGCAGAAGCAACTAGCCGTCTTGGCCCAGCGGTTATAAATCATAGTGCTCATTAACTCACCTGCCAGTGTTCCCGGTGTCAACCGCAATTTCCGCCAGTTTACCCGACACCCGCTGACAACCTCGTCAGCCAGTGTTCCCGGTGTCAACTGCTATTCCCGCAGTCTTTCTGACACCCACTGACAAAAATTCATCTGCACCCCGGTCCTCGACAGGCACTTACTTTCCTACCGCATCAGCCCAAGCCTAAATCTTAAATATGCAATGAGTCCTGGAAGTTTCCCCTCCTGCCAGTACTTATGCTGCCTTCCAGCAAACATGCCGTGGCTCTCCTCTGCCTCCGAAGACGACGTTCTACATCTTAACCGCGCTTCTCGTCTCCTGCCAACCATTATAATGGGGTACCTGAGAAAGCGCGTCCGCAACCCCGTCCTTCGAGGCCTTTAAGGACTCGATTCGAGGAGACACCTGTGGCCCTAAGTTGGACGGCGGCGAGAAGCGGCGAGAAAACTCGCCAAGGCGCCGACCGCCGCGATTGGTCGGCGCCGCGACTGACCTTGGAGCCGGCAACTCCCTAGACTCTGACGTCACCGTGGCGCGAGCAGAGTCGCCCAACTTGAAAACGCAATCTCGCCGGCGAATTCCCCGTGACGTCATACTGATGTCACGGTGACTCGCCGCGAGATCGGAAAGCGCGCCCGGTTGGAGAGGGGCGAACGGTGGCGAGTTCGAGCGAGAAGCGAAGATGGCGGCGTACGGGTTGCTGTACTTATGGTTTCGGCGACGACGGCGTTTTTTCACGCACGTCGACGCGTTCGAAATGGACGACGACGAATTCCGCCGGCACTACCGACTGTCAAAGAACATCGTGCGGTGGCTCTGCGACGAGCTTCGGGACGACGCGGCCTTGAGGCGGCAGCGACGCGCAAGGACGGTGATGACGGTGGAGCAGCAGGTGCTTTGTGCGCTGCGTTTCTTCGCCACTGGGAGCTACCAGGGGCAAGTGGCCAGCGACCGGCACCTCGCTGTCCACCAGACCACCGTCAGCGCATGTGTTCGCGCCGTGGCTACGGCCATCGTGCGCCGCCTCGGTCCCCGGTGGATCGCCTTCCCCGAGACCGCGGAGGAACGGGCGGCGACGCAAGAAGCCTTCCTTCGTCGCGGTTCCTTGCCGGGAGTCGTAGGGTGCGTCGACGGCACCTTCGTCGCAATCAAGGGGCCCTCCAAGTACGACCCCACCGTGACGAAGGCGCTCTACTGGTGCAGGAAACTGTACTACGCCCTGAACGTGATGGTGGTAAGTACAATATATTTTCCAGTTCGCGTTGCTCCCAGACGCACACGAAGTGAATACCAAATCGTATTTACACCGCCGATAGATTTGGGTCTCGTATAACACGAATATCTCAAGTTGTAGCGTAACTTAGTGGGAAGGTGTCCGCCTGTCACATAGCGTACCCGGGTTCAATCCAGAAAGTGGGCATACCTTTTTGGCGATATTATTATAGACGAAAAAAAGGTTGTCGACAAAACTTTGTTGAATTAAATGGTATGTGACTCCCTTTCCGGACGTGTAAATTAGGGACAGCGGGGCTTGGGTTGCCGGCTGGACGCCGCGAAGCGCCGTGTATGGGGGACCAACTGGGTTGATAGTTTTGTAGTGAGCAGCCACAGACTGTCGCCGCTAAGCGGAGTGAACGCAAAGGGGGGGGGGGGGGGTTAACAGGTTTTACAGTGATACACGCGCAGTCCGAAAAGGGTGACCCAAATGGCATGATCCCTCCGCTTCGTGCGTATGGCCATCTCCGGTCAAGGTGCACGACGTCGTGCGTATAGCCTTACTCTTTCTCGTAAGTGTTCGGGCTAGGGACATTCCCGAGTCGTATATGTTCGTGTCTCCGGTAGACGCAGTGGCGTAGCCAGGAACATTTTTCAATAGGGAAGGGGGGGGGGTGATGTCCAGGGACTCCGGAACTATTTTGGGAGTGGGGGGGGGGCAAGTAGTGCCGTATTTTGGGAGTGGGGGGGCAAGTACTGCCGTATTTTGGGAGTGGGGGGGGGCAAGTACTGCACAGGGGGCAGGGCCCCCACGAAAAGTGGGGGGCCCTGCCCCTTGTGCAAAAATGTTGGGGGGCGACCGCCCCCCTGCCCCCCCGGTTCCAGAGTCCGTGGTGATGTCCATGACTTGGAGGGCAGAGTGGGTGGAAGGCTCGAAATGTATGTGTATAATATAGGGTCGGGTGGGGGAAGGTGCTGAAATCCCAAAAGCCTCCCCCTGGCTATGCCACTGGGTAGACGTGGTGCTATTCAAACTTGTCGAGTCCGGAACACTTGTATGACAAGAAAGCGACCCGTAAAGGTTGAGGAATGTATGTGACAACTGTACAAACTGTGCGCCAGCATCTGTCATACCTCCCTCTGAGTGCCCTCTTTATTCTAGGTGTCTGACGCCGACCTGCGTATCCTGGCCATCGACCCCAGGATGCCCGGCTCAACCCACGACTCATATGTGTGGAGGCGTTCGTGGGTCCGCCAGGAGTGCGTCGCTGGCCATCTTGTCAGGCACAATGAGTACCTGCTTGGTAAGTGATCTTAACTCAGCACCGTGAAGGCCCGTTCAGACACTTGCAGCTAAGTATGATCAAATGAGACAAGACTGGTTTTTAAGCGTCTTACTACCGGATGCGTTGCTGCGGAGCTGGTCGTAAGCCATCACAAGAGGCTTAAAAATCGGTCTTTTCTCAGTCGGTTGTAGCTAAATGCAAGTGTGTGGACAGGCTTTAATGTTTCAGTGAAAGGCGACCACCGTTTAAGTCAAGTCAAGGTTCGTGGAGAAATTTTAGGGATTGAGATATAGGAATAGAACCTGCATTAGCAGTTTTAGTAGAGCATTCTATACCTGCAAGAATGACACTCTATAGATCGATACGATGCACGCGCAAAGGCGTCAGGAAAGTACTCGGTATTGTTTTCGGACTTACAACAGCAATTGATTAAAACTAAACAATACCCGTTGATTGGTTGTTGTGAAAGCATTCTCCTCAAATGACACGAGTGAGGGACTCGCATGATCAGTAGCACTTGTGTAAAGTGTAGGGAGTGGTTCAGATGTCTAAGGAACAGTCATACTTCTTCCCATGCAGGCGACAGTGGGTACCCCCTGGAGCCCTGGCTGATGACTCCTGTGCCTGGGCGGCCAGCGCTTGGCACACCGGCTGGGCAATACAATCAAGCCCACGCCTCCATGAGGGCTGTCGTGGAGCGCTGCATCGGGCTGCTGAAGAGCAGGTTCCGGTGCTTGCACAGGCACCGGACCCTTTACCATCATCCGAAGATCGCCGGCACGATCGTGGCAGCCTGTGCGGTGCTCCACAATGTCTGCCTCTGCTCAGGAGAGGCCGAGCCAGAGCCCCAGTCAGACTCGGACAGCAGTTCTGATGAGGACGACGACGAAGAGGAAAGTGCTGACGCAGCTCGTGAGCGGAGAGGCCTCCAGTCGAGGCGTCTCTACAGTCAGGGCAAGGCTGTACGGGACCGCCTTGTGCTTCTGCCGAGCACAACCCACCTGCAACGCGTCCGTGACCGACAGCGTCGCATCCGTCGTCGCCGCCAGCACCGGTGATGCACCGTAACTCGTCGCCGGGGCCACTTTGAATTGTGTGTGTACGTGTGTGTTTGTACAGTAGGGTGGATGTTGTGCCGAAGCCATTTTGGACTTCGTGTGCGCATGTGTACAGTGATGTGCCCGAGTCATCTTGTACTTCCTTTGGGCATGTGTGCAGTGTTGCGGGTGTTATGCCGGAGCCATTTTGGACTCTGTGTGTGTGTGCTGTGCTGTGGATTTGTCGAAGCCATTTTGGACTTTGTGTGCGCATGTGTACAGTGATGTGGAAGTGCCCGAGTCATCTTGTACTTCCTTTGCGCATGTGTACAGTGTTGTGGGTGTTATGCCGGAGCCATTTTGGACTCTGTGTGTGTCTGCTGTGCTGTGGATGTGTCGAAGCCATTTTGGACTTTGTGTGCGCATGTGTACAGTGATGTGGATGTGCCCGAGTCATCTTGTACTTCCTTTGCGCATGTGTACGGTGTTGTGAGCGTTATGCCGGAGCCATTTTGGACTCTGTGTGTGTGTGCTGTGGATGTGCCGAAGCCATTTTGGAGTTGTGTGAGTGTGTACAGTGCTGTGGTTGTTGTGCCGGAGAGAGCCAGTTTGGACTCTGTGTGTGTGCGTAGGAAAGGCGTTTTAATGTTTTGGGTGTAAGCACCACACGCTTGGATGCATGTGCATGTGTAGTGCTTTTGGATTCTGTTCAAAGCTTTGGGCACAAACTCCACAGGTCTGGATTGCAGGGGTTACGTGTAGTGTTTTTTTACTTCTTTTCAATGTTTTGGGTGCATGCTTCACAGGTCTGAATTGCATGGGGCACATGTATTTTTTACTTGTGTTCGATGTTTTGGGCACAAACTCCTCAGGTTTAACTTGTGTGTAAACTTGTAGTGCTTTTGACTTGTATTCATTGTTTTGGGTGCAAGCTCCGCAGGTCAGGATTGCATGTACACATGTAGCGCTTTTGAATTATGTCCAATGCTTTGGGTGCAAACTCCACAGGCCTGGATGCAAGTGCACGTGTAGTACTTTTGAGTTGTATCTATTGTTTTGGGTGCAAGCTCCACAGGTCTGGATTTCATGGACACGTGTAGTGCTTCCAACTTGTGTTTAATGTTTTGGTTGCAAACTCCACAGGTTCCTGGATTGCATGGGCACTTGTAGTGCTTTTGATTTCTGTTGCGGCACTTGCAGTTTTTTTCTGGAGATCAGTGGGTGAAGCTCCCTGACACAGTAATGACAGGACTGCAAAGGATGTTTGCAAGAAAGAACAAGTAGTGTCATTCAAAGTAATTGTGCCCACTATGTTGCATCTTTGAGGTGTTGCACAGTGAATGAGGGTGATTAACTTTGGTCTCAACTTATCTGAGTGAGGAACTTCATGTACCTTTGCCACATCTAGCAGATGCCAACAGACAAAGCTCTTGCTAGCAGATGTGCATTTTTTTAGATTTTTCACTGTACTATTTATTGGGTTTGAATGATGAAATGCAAACACCGGAGCCCGTGGCCGTCAACAGATGCTGCACCTGCAGGAGGCAGGCATCTGGAAACTGATAAAACTTTGGGGTGGAGAGTGGAGCGCTGCGAGCGCGTGCGTCCTATTCCGATGTGCTTGAGCCTCGCCCAGCACAACCCAAGCGTCCACACTGCGCCGGTGTTTTGCTGGAAGTTCCGTCACTGTTCGCATTTCATTCAAACCCGATAGTACAGTCACTGTGTTTAATGCCGATTTCCCATATTGCTTGCATGTGTTGCGAGATATGCAGTACTTTGGAGCAGATGCTTAAGTCTGTGCAGTCCACACATCTTATGGTTGTTAGTCCGTGTCTCTGAATTAATTCAACATAAACAAATTCATGGCAAAGAGGTTCCGGGTGAGGATTCGCCGCAGTTGGGTGCTTGTATGACTGGTAGAGTACGCTCTTCGAAAACATGAATGTTAGCGGTGTGTATATAGCCACAACGCTTAGTGGTTTTTGCCTTGTTGCTACGAAAGGTGGACATATTCAACCAGTGGCCAGGAATGAAAAGCGGCTGATTGCTACTTGTGTTTTTTTCAAAAGAAGCTATGTCGGATTATTGGCGATTTTCATCACGTGTTTTTGAACCGTTTTCACGGCTTCGTCTTTAGACCGCCAGGCGCTGTTAATATCGTATTCGCTTGAAATGGTTGGTGAGCGAGCGAACCTGCCTCCACAGTGTTTTATTCTAGCCGATAGGTGCCGTCAATTTTGCTGGTGTCACCAGTACTACACTAGCCTCTTTCACATAAGAGCACACAGCCCACTGTATACACGTTTGCAAGTCCGGTCTCAGGGCGCCGCCATCTTGCTCACTGAGGTGCGCTTGGGCGTGACCATGATCCGATTATGACGCCTTAGCAAGGCTTCGTAATCGGATTATGATTCGTCCAAACGCACCCCAGCCGAGCAAAATGGCAGCACTCTGAATCCGGACTTGCAAACGTGTATAATAAAGGGGATGCTACAACCTTGTGTACACATTTGAGGGCCAAGAGTTACCTTATGAAAGTAACCATCATGCACTGCGAGAGCGAAATAAAATGATTCCATCTTTGAAAAGAGAAGTTTATAACCAGTTCATTATTGTAACAATCACGATCTTGTGACAAATATTTACATTGGTCTGCCAAAAAAAAAAAGCACTTCTTGTGATTGAAACATTATGTACATTAGAAGAGAAAAGCATTAAGGCCACGGTTTGGGTGCACAAAAATACATTTAAAAAATAATAAATAAAATAAAAGTTGCCAGCAGGCAGGTTAGTCCAGAGGCGGCGGAGTGGGGGGCCTGCAGGGCAGAGGCAGGCATGGTTGCCGGGTGGCCGAGGTCATCAGGACCAGCAGCAGCAGCACCAGTGTCAGCTGCCGGATAGCCGAGGTTTGCTGGAATGGCAAAAGTTTCGAAAGATGACCATTCCCACTACAGATCACCCATATAGAATAACCAGGGTTCACTGTATTTTTGCCATACTCTGAAGCCAAGCAATACCTTAAGCTGACTTTTTCCAATTGCAGAAACATACTTCAGTTGGCGTTGTGTTTCAAGCCATCTACATATTACAAGATAGGAATGATACTCTTGGCTAGAATCTCAGGAGAACTAAAATATTGGCACTGAGAGTGCACCATGCTCCTTGGAAGGGGAGACAGAAACTTCTATCACGATGACTAAATAAACGCTAGGAAATACCACTTAATTACGTTCCATGAAAGCAGTTGTGAACAGTGGCGTCACGAGGGTCAGCGGCACCCGGGGCGGCAGCCTGCCGCGACACCCCCGCCCCCGCTGTCGCATAGCCCGCCGCAACTCCCCCCCCCCGCTCTCGTGGCCCGCCGCAACACCCCCCTGAGCGCTGCACCCGGGGCGGTCCGACCCCCCCCCCCCTTGTGACGCCACTGGTTGTGAATATACGTTCGTAGATATATATATATACATCTTGTTCGTTGTCTGGGGTGGAGGTAGGGTGGAAATTACAATTGTTTAATGCTCCGAGGGTTATATATGCAATTTTTTGTAATGTGTGGACATATGTGTGCCCTGTTGTACTCTGACCTTCATGCAGAGCACCACCTGATGATTCTGGAACATATCATGGCATATATGACAACACGGTTTTTTTCTAATGACTCTTACTAAATCCTTCAGCCCGTCATAAGATGGCGGGGGTGCATTTTTTTTACGAGTTTTGTAAATTGTGCCATTGCGTACTCTTCACTGTCCTTACACATACCAGATACACTGAATTGTGACAGATGTTATCTTTTTTTCCTTTTTCTGAACTATCATTGTAGTGACCAAACTACTACTTGGTCATAAAATGCTTCAAATGCATGAAGTGCCTGATATGGCCGTCTTCTTGTCTTTGGTAACAAGGGCAAAGGCATGTGCACCAATACCAGTCATCAACCCATCAAAAAACTTCGTAGGGAGTTAAGAAATTTGTCTTATACGAGTACCTGCTCAAGGGCAGCAAGCCTAGCCACGGCCAGCTCCACTAGTCGCTGCTGGCCTCTGATGAGTGCCTCGGCCACTGTGTCCACAGAACGCCGCTCTGCCCGGGGACACCGGGGGCGGGGGCGGGGCGGGGGCGGCTGGGCGGCTGGCTCTGAGCTAAACACAAAGGCGATTGTGAACCAAGCTGGGAAGGACAATAGGAAAAGACAGGAACTGCAGCCGGCAGCAACGAGTGTGCTATGACATCTCTTAAGCAGTCCATGCATTATGAAGACAGCAAACTGGTCCACATCGAAAGCGCATGCAGAAAAGACACAAGCTGCACTCGGAGCAATTAATGATAACGTAATAACCCCCTCCCCCTCACTAACTACTACTTTTATGGTATGGAGTGGTTTTGCGGACACAAGTGTCGGACACCATGTTCCTCATCTGCCCAAGGTCTCGCATTCGTCCTGTATCTGGATTTTCTTTTTATTTGTTCATATAGGCAGGATATACATCAACTAAAACACAAATATTAACGCATGCTGTAAGAGACACTTACCGGTGCCGCTGGTTCCTGGGACTTCCCCACGGAAACGTTGCTGCCTGCCACAGCTGGCGATGGTACAGCCTGAAAGTGACGGGGTTCAGGTGAATCTCACTATCATCAAGCAATATTGAACAGTAGGAGAGACAAGAAAGTCAAGCAGTATGTTCGGCATCCCAGAACCATACAGAAATCTATGATGACATGCAAACTTGTGTAATTCACGTAAAGTGGCTGCAGCTGTCTTCCAAGGACTTCATCCGACTGGAACTCTATAGAGAGGCATCTTGTACCTGAACACACTCTCAGAGTGCTACTGTTCACCGTGCTACAAGAGACATTGTAGTGATTTAACAATGTGTGCACTAACCATACTTATCACTGTCGACAACTGCTAAGAACAATTACAATCCCTGTGGTTGCACAGATCGTGACATTTTAAGGTGAAGACGAGTATAACACATGTGCTGCAAGTATATTTGGACCCCATAATTGAACAGAAGCATCCAGACGAACACTCTAATCATGTCGGCATGTGCGACGGGGGCACTGTTCATAGAAAACTTTAAATGCAGCCTCTTTAAGTACCGTATTTATGCTGAAATTTTTGCCAGATATGCTCACGAGTTCTACCGAGTACCTTTTAGCAGCATGCTGCAACTGGTACTTTCCCATCAAGTAATCGATAATCATCAGGTGAAAGGTTAATAGATAAAAATTTGTCTAAAATTTCCAAATTGAGAAACTACAACTCGATATAAGTTTCGGTTTCACGAAATCTGCAGACATAATTTGTTCTGCAAAACATGTCTGAAGGTCTGGGGCAAAATCAAAAGAACTCCTTACCTGTGGCCCCGGCACCGCAGGTGCCCCGCAACCTTCCACGGCGTCGGCGCCGACAATGGCAATGATTCTCCCGGCCTCGCCAGGCACTGCGCCTCCGCCCGTCCCGCTGAAAGAAAACGTCGCAATATGAGTTTTTTTTTTTTTTTCTTGGTCGAAAGTATGGATTGAATTTAATTTTACAGACGTAGCTTACTCATCTCCCTTGGAGGTTTATTTGCAATGCTAGCCTCAGTCTTCAGACCGTAAATGTGACACTTGTCATATGCAATGGGTAACCTCCAATTAACACCGCGGAATACGTCATATTTGCAAGCCATGCATTCAATATCATAAGTCGGAAACACTCACCCGCTGTTCCTGCGGAACTCATCCGCTTTCTTTTTGGCGGCACGCACCCTATCCGTCCAATAGTGCTGCCATCTTCTCCTGTCTTTGACGGCAGGTCCAATGGCATTGAGCTCGGCGACGAGCTCAGCCCAGAGCTGGTCCTTATCCGTTTGCGTGACCGTCGGGGCGAGATCAGCGGCTCCCAGCGCGATTTGGGGATGCTCTGACATAAAATTCAACAGTACTTCGCGCTGGGCCTCCGACACTCGCGGATCTAACCTTGACCTTTTTGCTGTTGGCTCCATACTTGCCGCCGATCGTAGCAGACGACTTAACACTCCGAGTGAATGTGACATTCATTATTTTATCGCAGATCACTGCAAACAACACAAATTTTTAAGTTTTTATTCACTGCAAATCGATTAGATTCACGTTGGAGCTCTAGAAAACTTTTATCAATGTTGCCCCTCCTTTACGGGAGGGCCGTCGGAGTTCAGATCTGCGACGAGCTGCGTCCAAATCGCGTATTTATGGGCGTGGAGTCCACCCGTCTTGAAATTTAGCATTGCCTCGCACTATACGGAATGTTTCTCCTGTAAAATTTGACATTTTCACTCGCTGTGACGGCGGAATCCGCGATTGCGACGTGTCCGGCCTTTTCCGCTTTGTCCCTTGAATTGTAGCAGACGACTGTAGCAGACGACCGTAGCCTCGAAGCAGGCGCCTGCGCCGCCGGCGCGCCGTAGGGAAAACGTAGGGGCGCTTGGCGCTAGGCTTGCGTGACGTCTCAGCCAAAGTGGGGGTCGGAAATGTAAGAAAGGAGAGCGAAACTCGCCACATCTCGCCTCAGGGGCGGGTCCTTAAGAGGCTCCTCCCTTCGCGGCCGATGTTCTCATGGCCTGCCTCGTCGACGTCCAACCGAGAGCCTCAGCCGAGGCCCTGCTGTGAGACAAGTCGCCAAAACTCGAACATACGTTTTGTCTCGTAAGTGGGCACCGCATAAAAAGCGTTAGTTAACCGCCCGCTCAACGAATCCGTGGGACTCCTTCGGAGTACGACTAGACGCAGAGGCATACCGGGAACGGGCCCCGCGTTGGGGCGCCATTTTGGTGTGGGGCTCTTTACGAGGCCCTCTAATAATAATCGCCGCCCGATCGAAGCGTGCGCTCCGCCCGTCCGCAGGGAGTGACACAACGGCAACGAGAAGACAAAGCGAATGGGTTTACTGTACCTTCTCGGTTTTGCCCGTCGCTCGAGAACTTCGGCAGGTCCAGGCACGCCGACCTTCGGATTTGTCGCCCGCCGCCTCGAGAGGTCACACCTCGGAGCCCGTGCCCAGGCCTGCGTATCGTCCTTCCCACGCCAGCGCTGCGCAGGCTGGCTGTCCCGGGCTATCAACGCCCGAGTCTCGCCGCGGAACCACCCCGGGATCGTCGTAGCCCAGGGCATCTGGCCAGGGCTCGCCGTTTCCACCGGTCTCGCATCCAGACCTTGCTAGTGGACCGCTCCGGGTTCGCCATCGGCCAGGCCAGGCAGCCCGGCCCCGATGTTCCTGGCGCCAGCTTCTGCCTCCTGCTCCGGCTCGCACTCTCTCTCGCGCAAGCTCGTGACGCTTCTCCGCCGACCGCCTGTCACGTGCCTCGGCCTCGCCCGCCACCTCGGCTCCCACCGCGTGTGGACGCCCATTCACCGCCGCTGGGTTCAGCGAGAAGTCTGTTAAAACGATATTTTTTCTTCGGGACCCCATGTCTGCGAACCACCTTGGGGACTTGAATTACGAGGTGCTCCCCGACAGAACTCGACCATCAGCACGCAACCCGCACACGACCCGACGTCGTCCACATAGTTCGACCCTGCCGGTTCTACGCGCGTTAGGAAAGTGACACTGCATGCGTATTTACGGTTTCGCTGTAGAATTTTTTAGTCATCTCTGCTCACCTTTCGTGTTGCATCGGGACGATGGCACATTTAAAAAGGGCGAAGGGGATAATGCCGCACGCAGGCGCGAGAAAGCAACGGGCGGTAACGCATACTTCGTAGAAAGATTCTGCGTTCATTCTTGCACCAGACACGACTTTTCCCCAGCTGCTTGTTCCTCGAAAGCGCCAGTTCGTCCTCGCCCGGCGAGCGCGCGACGCTCGAATCTTTCTTTCCTGAACTTTGGAGATAGTGGACCCACGTGCAGATAAGCAGCTGCCCGCGACTTTGAGCAAGTCGGCCTGCTCGGCAGCCTCTGTTTCTGCAACCCGAATCGCCGCCTAGATTTTCTGCCGCCTCGAAACGCTCTTTCCTCACTTCTTTTCGAGCCTGGCACACGTCTCGCCTATTAGACCTTTATTTTTCAGTCCACTGCTCGTCTTGTGTCTGCACCTCCGTTTTGTGACAATATTTACATTCTCAACAACTCTGAATCGGTGAAAGTCTTGACATTTAGAAGATTTCATCATCAGGCATCTGCCCAGAGACGTCCAAACAACCCGTATCCTCAGGGAACTATTTTTTTCAAAAGACAATACCCTGGTGAAAAGCTAAGTTGGAAACTGTTAGTAAGTCCTTTCGGCCAATACTTCATTGGTGCAAAACCGTAGAGCTGTGAAAGCACAAATTGAGCGTTTTACTTCACGAACCATGTCCCAAACATTCTTGAAAGAAGTATGACTGTTTATGCGGGACCCATATTAATGCGAATAGCATTCTTTGGATACTTCACGCACTTTTCGTCTATGTATCTATCTATCTATCTATCTGGCTGTCTAACCTCTTACGCCGCGGGTCGATAAATAAATAAAAAAGACCGGCGCCGGCTGGGATTCGAACCGTTGACCCTTTGATCAACAGGCAGACGCGCTAACCACAGAGCTGTGAAGGCAGTCATTCAACGCACTCTAAACGGTTGTTTATATCTTTACCATAGGACGCGCTTTACAGCGCTGTCACAGCTACCGGTGCGCGCGCGTTCCATGCACGAGGGCTCATTCCGCTCTCGTGAGGCTGAGCTCGGCCGCTAGCTCACCCTCTCCCGCGCTCGGGAGAGGGTGATGCTAGCCGTGCTCAGCCTCACGAGAGCGGAATGAGCCCTCGTGCATGGAGTACGCGCGCACCAGTAGCTGTGACAGCGCTGTAAGCGTGTCCTATGGTAAAGATATAAACAACCGTTTAGAGTACCGTTGGTTGAGACTAGCTGAGACGCTAGAAAGTCTGGTCGGTACCATTTTGAGTGTTTGTGCGTATGGCGCGTGCTTTGCTCGCCTTCCTAAGTGACACAAACGCACGTGCTGGGCTGCGGAGATCGTGCGCAGGGCTGTGAAAGTGTCAACAAATTTAGAATCGCCTCAAGAGTGGGCTGGCGTATCTAGAGTGTGCCGGCCACCTGACGAACGTGCATAACTCCGCACCGTTTGATTCTATTCGCATTAAGTAGATAATCATTCCCAAAGGATGGGTTCTGCTCATTTTTTTTATACCTTTCTTATTTCGCTTTGCAAAGAATGTACGCAGCATGATCTTTCATGATTTGGAAATATATCTGGTTACTCCGAGTCGTGTAACGTCTAGGAATCCCCAAACTTTGTTTTGCCGATGGGGACTATCACTACACCATGGCTTGGGTCGTCTAGGAAGCTGCTCATACGACCTATGGATTGAAAGTAACACTATACCCTACGTAAAAATGTATGAGCTTATATGGCCAATCAGACGGCATAGTATGGATATATATGGCTCCATAGGGCTCAGTCAAACCGAGCGATACCATCACATATGGCTCCTTATTGTTGGATATGGTTGGCCGTGCAAAGCCATATTCATTATACGGTCGCTTATAACAGTACCATACTCAACCGTGTACGTCCGTATGGCTGCAAAAATTAATGGTATCTACCCTTACAGCTCTATATGGTAAAATCATATAAAGAACACATATGTCCCATACGGTAACTTAGCCACTGTAGCGGTGGCAATAGTGGCGCTTCGAAGCGAAATTCCTTTTCTTGTAAAACGCTGTTCCTCAGTCAAGGGCGTTGAAGTTCAACATTTTGGTAGTCTAATCGGGGCACGTTTTTTATTCATATAAAACAAAACTCTAATATTGCAGAAATATGCCGCTTCGTGGGAGAGTTTTACTACTGGGGAACCAGCAGGGCAGTTTTGAAGAAAGCAGTCAGTTACGATCTAGATAAATTGCAGTAATGTGGCCGCTTAATTCACATTCACTGGTGAATCTCCCTGCATTTCTTAGTTTATAAATATTTTTGAGTATTGTCATATAAAAGCAGGATAGAGGATATATATAAACTGCGTTGCGTAATATAAGCCGCAACCAAGGCGTCCCCAGCGGCAAACGAGTAAGTTTGATCGGGAAGCTTCTGGAGTCGCTGCCCTGGTCGTGCGTTGTTGAGGCGGCGGTTGTAGCGGGCTTAGCGCTGCAGTTTCTTAGATGCCTATTGCGCTCCAAGCAACCCACAACACTTCCTGCATGGTTGCTTGCAACAGTAGGTATAAGGACGCGCACTGCACAAGGTTTCACTTTTTCCCCAACTTCCCTTCGAAGCCATACGATGCAGAGCGTCGCGCGACCTGCGCGCAGGCGCGACTTTTGTGTCGATGCAAGTAAGTGGCGTTTCTCACCGTCTAGTTTGCGTATTACTTTAGGCTGCTGGCGAATAATCAAATTAACTTTTTCAAGTGGTGATGCGTCAACAAGTACCCCTACAGCAAACTTAAAATACGCAGCGAACGCTTTACCGGGAAGGATAAGCGGAACGTAGTCGCCCTCACAAGCTAGAACCCGTCGTTCTTTCCATCAGCCTACGGCAGGGGCCGTCTCTAAATTTTTGGCTGAGGGCTGGATCGGGAAACTGTTGCAGTCTGGGGAGCCGGAAAATAATTAAGTATAAATATGAAAGAAACCTAATAAAAGTTTTAGATCAATATCTGTATTCAAAATTGATAGTAAAATAAGAGAATTAAAAGTGGATCAAAACATATACTTTATATTGAAATTTATTTTTGAACTTATTACACTTGATCTGGAACTCAGAAACCTTACCAGGCAAATCTCAAAGCGCATAGGGACTTCTACATGTTCACGAAGGTCAGAAGGCTTATGAAAATGACTCGAACTGATGCTGATAATATGCATTAGGTGGTATTCACTGACGGTCACTAGCTGAGCTGGTTGCTGCATGAACAGTCAATGTCAACAAGCTTCCACAACGCTTCCAACATGCCCACATGCCTTGCACTGACGTCGCATTATTCATTTCGCCTTACTACGAAAAGAAGAGAGGAAAAAGCTGCTTTTGAACAAGTTGAGAATGATGGGCTAATCTTCTAAAGTGTGATTAGTGACGTCTGGGTAAGTCTGGAACACGAAATTCCCGGTGTGAAGACAGCTTTTCCTTTCCCTTCCATACATACGCTGTGAGAAGTCACCTCAAATATGGCATCCAGTGTTTTCCACCTGTATTACGACAGAATCGCAATATACAGGGGATGGCAATTGTATTTTAATATACGTAGTTACAGATTTGAAACGGGACTAAGAATGGGCGTGCTGGTGATGAGCATGTCCAAATAATAATATTACGAGAAGGCAACCGTTATCGACACGCAGATTTTTCTCGGTTCTTTATAGCATCTTGCGTTAAGCGCGCTAAATTTTTTTTTGGTAGCAGCGGGCCTGTTGAAAGAGAGCCGTGAGCCGGATTTTGCCAGCAGGCCGGTGTTTGGATGCCCCTGGCTTACAGGAGGAAAGTAGTGCAGGGAATTGGGAAACGGCGTGAAAACAATCGCCCGATTGTTGTCAAGGTGATTCGAAAAGCAGTAAGTAAGTGTACATCAGTTGTGCAGTCCACTCAGTGCCAATAAGAAAACTCTTACGCGAAGCTCGACGTCATCAACGTATGTTTTGCGGGCGGGCTTGATTTCGTTTGCGATGTACAGCGCGCGTGACATCCACTCGTCCCTTAAAACAGAGCTCCTTCACGTCGTACACATGGTCAGATTTGTAAAGGTGTTTTTCTTCGTCATATTGGCACTATGAAAGAAGCTCTTTGGATTCGCAACCACCTTAATCCCCACCCAAATCACAGCGGGGACATTGTCCGTCGCCATTCCTTCCCGATGATTTTGCGCTGGCTACCGCGAGCTGGCGGCGAACACTAGGCGCCTGTGCAGACGCTTCACGTCACGAGAACCTGGTTGCTTGTAAACTGCGCACTTGAAAACACCTCGTGAGGGCTTCTTTGTAAAAGAGCGCGTTGGCGTATAAAATATATCAACCCTGCCAAAAAAGGCGGCTTGAACTCAGACTTGTGCCCGCTACTCGAAGATTGTGATGGATTACAATTACAAATTACCGAGCCTCAAATGTAATGGATTACCGTTACAAATTACTGTTGCTGAAAAGTAACGGATCACTTTACTCGTTACGTTACAAATTACTTTCACGTTACTTTTTCCGTACACTTATCCAGAAAATAATATAAACAATTTTGATGTTCTTAAGAATGTTCTGTAACACTACTTTCCATTTCTCAAACGCCCGTATTATGGTAGTTCTTGAAAAATAAACTATGGTATTTAATAGAAAAAATGTAGGTGCACTCCGTTCACATGTAAGCTGACAAGGCAGCGAAAGCTGCAACCACACCCACCTTCCCTCTAGGTTACGGCGACCGGAAATGATTACTGGACTTCTGAAGACAAAGCTAGCGGTGCGCATGCTGGGTAGCAGCGTCTACCATATGGTAGGAGATTCGGAGGTAAGGAACCCACTAACGAAAGCTTCCTTTTGAAACTGGCTTTTCGAGCGTGAGCGCAACGTCTAAATAAAACGGTGGTCTCGTGCCTGTAGCTTTTCGCAGGTGGCGAGAGGCGTCGATGCAGTTGAAAAAGATGAAACAGTGTAAAACTAAAAAAAAAAAATACGAAGGTTATTTTTCTTGCACAGGAGAATTAAAGCACAATTGGAAGATGGTGGAAAGAGGCAGAGCCTACTCGGCGTTGTCGTCTTGATCTTTTTTCCCCGCATATTCGTATATGCCTTGGACGTTTTTTCTAGTGGTTCTAGTGACCTGTCATAAAAATCGTGTTTTCATTTTGGTTATTTTTCTCTTCAGGATGTTTTCTATTTTGTTGTACGTGTTCTATTTTTCTGCTGCTGTATTTCCTGCTCATATTGCTCCGGTTCTGTATTATGTTAATATATTTTTTAAGTTATGAGTAATTAAAGTAATCCGTTACCAATATTTTGTAACAAAATTACATTACAAATTACTTCCGAAAAAAATATAACGTCGCAATTACAAAATTATTTGATAAAAAGTAGCGTAATATAAGAAACAAATTACTTCCCAAGTCTGCTCGAATTCTGCCTGGAAAGCGAAATCAAGCGTACATTCAGCCTGGAAATATTACGGAGAGGTATTCAGGTAGCACAGAGCTCTGGGCGAAAATTTGGCAATAGTCTGGGGATTATCGGCCTCAAAAGACCTGGAGAAAACAAAGTAGAGACAAAATTCACAGTCTTTGGCAAGAGTCAAGGTATTTTGGCCCTAATTCGCCAAGAATGTACCAAATTATGCTTCACTCTCTGGTAGTTCGGCTGTTATATGTCCTCTTTGGACCAAAATCGCCAAAGGTGCGCTAGAATTAGGCTTATTGCCAGTTAGTTCGGCTCTCATCTGGCATCTGTGGGCCCAAGTCGCCAAAAAAGTGTCAAAGTTAGTGTACGCTTCTTGGTAGTTCGGCTGTCATCTGGCAGCTAATGGCCAAAGTCGCTAAACAAGTGCCAGAACGCGTGTACGCGGGTGTTCTGATTACTTAATTAAATGGAAATAATATTTTATTCTGCTCGAAACTTTTGAATTTATTTTGCGTGTCTCTTGATTTCTTCAGGAAAAAGCTGGGCTGCCGCGGCTGGACCAGGCTTTGCAAACGCAGATTGCTCCAAATTGTTGTACTCGCAGGTAGGTAAACATGACAATATCGGGACGCACCGTGAGACTAGTTCGTCGTCACCGAAACTACTGCCATCGAGCAAGAACTGCGCCTGGCTGATATGAGTATGTCTCCTCAACAGATACCATTATTATTCAGCGCATTAGAAAAGCGAGTGTAGCTTTGTGCGTGTCTTGCAATTGTGATTGAGCACTCTGAAATTCTAGCAATAACAAAAAGCGGAAGCGACCACGGCTCCGTGATACCGCTCCGGCTTCACACTTTGGGAACTATGACGAAACCCCGGCGGCGACAATTTTTTAAACGTTAATTCGAAGCATTTGACAGCATCACCCCAAGCACCCTTTCTCAAATAGTCTTTCACTCTAACCACAGGTGACATTCCAAGCCTCAGCTACGAAAACAAAACCTTGGAGTACAGCCAAAGCTACAGGGAGAGAGTAAGGGGAGAGAGAGAGTTTATGTCAACCTGTTCAAAGGGGGAAAGTAGGAACGAGAGAGAAGAGCTGCAATTCCCCTGTTCCTCGTTTTCCTCCTCTTGATCAGGTGGCGATACGGTCCCTCCTGTGGCTTTGGTTTCTGCTGCACGATTGTTCTTTTATAAGTTGTCTTCGCTTTCCTTACAATAATATACAGTGAGTCAAAAATTCAGAGGGAGCTCAGCTGCATTTTTTATGCAGGTTCGACCTCGCCTTTTGCTAAACCTCCACACCTGCTTTTGTGTCTTCGTGTGGATGCTAGCGAGCGCGACAGCCGTTTTAAGCAAATCAGAAGGGTGGAGCGAGACGCGTGACCTCACTCCGTAGGACTCGTTACTACAAAAACGCTTGGACGAAAATTTGTCACGTGACTCTCTGTCGCTCTGTTGGGATCTCTGGGGCTGTTGGATGCGCCATTTGCCAAGTTATAGAAATAGGTGGGCCCCGTAGGTCCGGTTTCCGAAATCAGTTTTGTTAACTCAGCGAGAAAGTCGCTTAAGTCTAGCGTGTTTTCAGTCGTCCATTCAAAAATTCAATCTTTTCAAAGTCTTAGCGACTTTTGGGGGAGTTTTCTTTGCAGTTAGTCGAAGTTGCCGTTGCTAAAGCTACGTAGGCGTGTAGTTGCTAAGACTGATAAACGCATAATTCACGTCTTAAAAACAAATCGGTTGGTGGATAGCTTTCTGGCGGCTTCCAGTGGAGAACTTTCGAACATTCAGCTTCATAGTTTATCTCCAGTAGAGGAGGAGGGTGGAAAAAAACAGTTGTCGCTTTTGAGGGTGAGGGTGCTGCGAGATAATGTTGGTTGACAAAGAAATGAGGACATTTTGAAACCCCGAACAACTTACTACCAATTTCTTGTACAGGAATTATGAGAAAGGTTTTTAGACGAGCAGTTTTGTTTGGTAAGGATGAACCAGACTTTATCTACTGAGGAGGGAGATGTTCAAAGTGGTAGCTTGGGCGTGTTGGTAAGGCATGATGATTAAAATGTACAGTATAAGCAGAAGTGACATGATAGAGAGGACATAGGATCGGTTGTGTATCCTCTATCTTCTGTCCCCTCTGTTTACGCTGAACGATTTAATCAAACTGGAGATGTATAGAAAAGGGTATGAGGTTAATACAATCTTCCGCTGTTATGTTTTTGGACCAGAATCCTCTCACCAATGCATTAAGTCATTCAAGTTTCACTCAAGGTGTTGGCTAGCGGCGTGGGAATGGGACGGCCGTCTCCGACTGTTCACTTGGCTCGTCACCGCAAAAAGTAATTAATATATATATATTTTTTTAAATAATAAAACATTTATGTATCTAATTCAGACAAAAAAAGTTAAAATAAAGACTTTCTAAAAAGAGTTATAACCATCATCGTTTAGTGGCTTTTCCCTAAAATTGTCGATTTTAGGCCGCCTCCTAGCAACTCCCCCCCCCCCCGCCAAAAAAAAAAATGTATCAACGCTGTCTGAAATACGTTCTTCAGTGTACTGCTGCATTCGTGCGTTGCAGACGCGGCCGTGGTTTGTCGTCGTAAAGGGCCGGAATACGTTCATAACAATTTTTCGGGTGATAACAATTGTTTCCCCGGAGTCCGTGGAATTCTTGTGATGTGTTTGTTAGACGCGCTTCGAGAAAAACTGCTCTTCGCCTACAGGACGACGGTTGGGTCGACATCAAAGTACCGGTTGACGACGTTAGACATAAAAGCGTACCGTTCGCCAAAACGTCAGGCCAGCGCAGACCCGCGTCCTTCCCTTACGCGTCCTCCCCACCCGCTGCGCCGCCAGCTGTTCGGCTGGCTTCCTAGCTCCGATGACGCAGTTGCTATGGGGCCACATGTGACGTCGCAGGCAATGGGTATCCAGGCGTCGTTTCGCGGCTACAGACGGTTAGAGACAATGGCGGCTTCGTTCCATCGGACAGTTAATGCTTCTAATATAAATAAAAACGAGCACTGAGATATTTGCTTCGCATGCCGGTTCGGCGGCTTTCAGTGCGTTTCAAAAACCAACCAAGTGTGTGGAAGGATGAATGGAACAATGGTCCCCGCAGTTGCACCTGTGAAACAGGTGTTTGGTGAGTGGCGTCAACAAGGACCCCGAGCCATGCGGGTTCGTCCGCCCACGTCTGTATGTGCATGGCTTTTCCGTGTCCGAAGAAAAGGGCGCCGGGTGGTTGAGTCGAGCCCAGGGTAGGTTGGTCCCTTTTGGGGCCTCCTGGGTGAGGCAATACACCATTTCGGCCACCGCTTCACGTAGGCGGGAGTCCTCGTAAGGCCTGACCACGGTGATTCGGTCTAGTCGTATTTTCTTCTACTATCGCCTCCGATCATTCACTTTTACCTTTCTTGTTTATTTTACTTCTATCTCATTTCTCTTACTCGTCTTTCACCCCTCTTTGGTGGGTATAGTATCCCGGCAGCACTGTTAGAGGAGCGTATCCCGGAGAGCCATTTTTGTTATGGTGCGTTACATAACCCCTTGTTGTGCTCAGTGCTGAGCGGTGCACCGCGGATTCCGGATTTCCCTCGCCTTTCATGGCCCGCTCTCAAACCAAAACCACCGGTTCTCGACGCTCTTCTAAAGGCAGCGTCCTGAACTCTCTGTCATTGCTAACGATCCTAATGGGCAAACATTCCCGAGATTCTTCGTCATCAACTTTGAAAAGCAAGATCAGCCTCTTGCCAAACTGTCACCTTTTGTGGCTCAAAAGATCCTAGACAGTAACATTGGTGCAGATTACAAAGCAAAGAAACTCCATTCCAGACACCTTCTCGTTGACTGTCTAAGGAAGTCGCAGAGCTCGACGTTTTTGAAAATGATATCTCTTGGTAATCTGCAGGTCACAGTGAGTAAGCCCAAAATGCTGAACACAGTTCGTGGAATCATCTTGGAAGATGACCTCCTTTCCACCAGTGAGGATGACATTTTGAAATGCTTACGAGCATCTAAAGTGGTTTCAGTCTAACGCATTACGTTCAAACGTGAGGGAACTGAAGTTAAGACAAAACACTTGATTTTGACATTTGAGTGTCACACGCTCCAGTGCTTGTCAAAGCTGACAACTTGAACTGTCGCGTGCGACCTTACGTCCCTAGCCCACAGTGGAGCTTCTGATGCCGGCGCTTAAGTCATGGGTCGCGCAGCGGTCGGGGGAAGGAGACGTGTGCAAAGTGTGGGAGCCACGATCATGTTGCCGACATTTGTGAGAATGAGGCTTGCTGTGCAAACTGCAAAGGTTCACATCCAGCATACTCCCTCACCTGCCCCTTGTGGCAGAGGAAGAAAGAGATTCTCAAGTTAAGAGCGAAAGATAATATATCTTACCTTGAGGAAAAAAAAAGTTTTCCTTAGTCTCGAACGGCTCATACTCTGATGTGATGCGCAGGGGCCCTGCACCACACATGAAATCTAGGGCCACCCAGTTTTCACTAAAAGACTTGATGGGCCCTCCTCAGTCCCAAACCTAACCGTGTGGAAACCGTCTGCCCCAGCTGACACTGAGAGCACACACGCTTCCTTTGCCTCCCAGGCAAAGCTGCCAGCTGAACGGCCGGCCCGTTCTAGTCGGTCTCCTCCACGGGATGAGGAGCGAGGTCATCGCTCCAACTCTTTGGAGGCAGCCCACCAGCCTAAGAAGCAGCTTTGCTCATCTGCTGCTTCCATTTCGAAAAACTTGGGAAACACAGCTGTGGGTGACGCTCGACCAAGCACGTCAAAGCCGCCTTCGGCGGGGTCCGGTCGTGAAAGAGGCTGGTACCGCGGGCTTCTGACCACGCGGACAGCGGAAAAACTGCTCCTATACAGCAGTCTTCACAAGAAGCAGCCAGTCCTGCTAACACTTCTGGTCCTTCATCGGACCAAGAAGATATCGAATGGCAGACACCTAATCAAAGACAGAAAGATAAAAAACTGGCAATCCCTCCTCCTTAAGGCATAGCAATGTGACTAGTGCAACAAAAAGGCCTAGTCTCAACATTTTAATCAAGCCTTTACATCTCTCATTTACCTGTCGATTACAACCATAAGTATTCTTTAGTGCAACTGTAGAGGACTATTATGTTATTGATGATGTCTACTCTCTAGAAGCAGACTCCTTATAATTTTCTGAAACCTTCTCACGCGTTTAAAAAGGGCAGGCATTGCACAGCTCACGCTTTTGGAGGTGTTGCAGTCATCATTCCTACGTAACTGGCGTGTGTGGAAGTTCCACTTGACACTCAGCTGGAAAAATTCGCAGCCTGAATTTTAAGTGACCGGCTGATGACAGTCTGCACGTTATATATCACCCACATAATCTCTCAGGTATGAGGAGCTTGAAGCACGCGTGATACAGCTTCCTCAGCCTTTTACTCGTACTGGGTGACCTGAATGCCCACAACCCCCTTGGCGGAAGTACCCGGCGTGATACTCGGAGAGCCACAATTGAATAGTGCCTTCTTTTTGCAGGCCTCTGCCTTATGAATAGTAAAGAAGCCACTTATTATAGTTCCACCACACATACATTCACACCCATATACCTCTCTATCGAACATGCTGCCATTATTCTACTCTTTGCATGAAAGGTTATTACCAACCCATATGGCAGTGGTAACTATCCCATGATGTTATAGCATAACGTTACACCAGTAATACTTTCCCAACGTGCCCCACGACGGAAACTTAATGAGGCCGATTAGGCTCATTTTGAGCAGTCTACATCGTTTGCCTGTACATCACTCGATGAAGTCAAAATAGACGATATGAATGAACTTCTGAGCAAACACATCCTTACTACAGCAACTGTCTCATACCAATGAAATCTTCTCGTCTTTCAAAACGGCCGTAATCTTGGTGGAACAACAAATGTAGTCGAACACGAAAAAGCAAAATCAAGCATGGGGTAGGTTTCGCCGCTACCTCAAAGGGATTAATCCTAGAGCTTCAAAAAGACCAAAGCCCGGGCTACGTACGTACGAAGGCGATCCAAGCGCACCAGTTTTCAAGCATATGCCTCCTCAATAGATAGCAGTGTAACGACAAAAGAACTGTGAGGATACATTACTAAAGTATATGGTACATATCGAGCATCCTTTGTTTCTCGCTTAACGAAAAATGGGCTATGCACAGGAAGCCTAGATGCGGAGGCAGACATCTTGGGAGAGTAATTTGAATTTGTATCGAGTTCGGAACACAATTCTGCTACTTTCCAGCAGTACAAGGTACAGGCTGAAAAAGGCCATCAAAACAACAGAGAGGCGAAAGGGAGCAAAATAACACCGATTTCACACTACTATTAACTTCAAATGGTTCTCCTTAATTCTAAGCCTTCAGCAGCGGGGCCAGATGGCATTAACTCCCACATGCTTATGCACCTCCACCCGTGTACGTTGAAGAGTGTTCTCTTTCTTTTTAACCGTGTATAGCAAGAGGGTTTGCTGCCCTTGCATTAAAAAAAATTTTCATATTATTCGCATTTTAACGCCTGGCAATGATCCTTCTAAAGCATCTAGTTACAGGCCCATTACCTTGACTAGCTTTCTTAGAAAAATCTTTGGAAGGATGGTCAATAAGAGGTCAATGTATGTATTAGAAAACACGGCCTGCTTGATCGGTTTTCAAATGTGGCTTTCCATCTTCCAGGTCAACTATAGACAACCTAGTACGACTTAAACCACTGTCCGTGAGGCCTTTGTAAATTGACAGTTAGTGTATATCTGTTATGTTTGGACTTGGAGAAGACCTCATGACACCGCCTGGCGTCGTGGAATTCCTATTGATTTATAAAAGCCGCGCTCTAGAGAATTTTTGCAAAATAATAGTGTCCCTCGGGGCGGTGTGATTAGTGTTACCGTATATATTGTCAAAATTAAATCTCTTTAATGTGTTATTCCGAAATCGGCCCAGTATTCTCTCTATGTAGATGGACACTCAGATTTCTGTGTCGCCCTGTAATCTTTCTATTTGTGAACGTAGGGTGCACGGTAGCAAATAATAACATGGTTAATCGGGTAGCCGAGAAATGGATTCAAATTTTATACTGAAAAGACAGCTTCTGATACTTTTTTACGGAAGCAGGTAGTGATACCGGAACCATAGTTGACTATCTATGGCCAACCAGTCCAGAACAAAACGACTCTAAGTTTTAGGTCTTATGATTGACCACGAATTGACCTCTCATTTGTCGTATAAGGAAATTGAAATGAAATAGTCCAAAAGGCATTAAATCAAAAGGTTCTGTCCCATAAGTCATGGGAATCTGAAGCCTGTGCCTTTTGCGCATCTACTGCTCACTAGTTCGGTTCAGCCTCGACATAGGATGCATTGTTTATGAATTGGCAAGGATGTCTGCCCTTAAAATGTTGGATCCTGTTCACCACGCAGGCATACAGCTTGCCTCGGGAGCCTTCCGTGCGTCTCCTATTCATAGTATCTATGTTGATCCAAATGCATTTCCTCTTGAAAAAGGGCAACTTTGAGGCTCAGTGTACTCCCTGAGGATATGTTCTGTTACAAAACATTTATATAGGGAGGTTACTGATTGGCCTCGCTTTGAAAATACTTTCGAGAACAAGCCGAACTCCATTCCCCACTTTCAATAAGAAATAAGAAAAAGCAGAGTCAATAAGCATTGATACGAACCTCAGCTAGTCAAAAGAAGTATTGTGAACCTGTGTTTCACCAATGCACTAAAAAAGTCCTGTGAGCATATGATCCCCAGTGGTTTTGATCAGCAAGTTTTACGCTTGCTTGCAGCTGGGTATCCTAGACACATTCTTGTGGCGGTCGCGGAGGGCCTTCTAAGAAAGCGCTGTCTCGTGGAAAACGATGAGAGCCAGCTGGCAAGAGAAAAAGGAAAAGTGGTTGTGATACCGTATATACACCGAGTGTCGCACAATTTAAAGAAAATAGCAATGCGATCAAATGTAAAGGTAGTGTTTTCTGCGCCCAATAAGCTCATGGACCTGTGCAAACTATCAAAGCCTGGCGTGCGTGCCAAACACGGATGTGAAAAGAAACACAGAACGAAATTTGTCGACTGTACAGATGGTGTGGTTTATCGCATTCCGTTGTCCTGTGGCAACCACTACGTCGGGCAGACTGGGCGCTGCCTAAATGATCGGCTCCGCGAGCACAATAACAACGTGCAGAAAAAGAACGGTGGCTTTCTTGACTTGCATTGCAGAACATGCGGTTGTACCCCACTGCTGGATGGTTGCGTAAAAATTGGGAAATGCAAGTCAGCGTTAACACGCGAAATCGTAGAAGCCGAGCACATTGATTATTTGGGAGACACGTGTGTTGCTATGCCGTCGATTGCATTATCGGAGAAGGAATTGTTTTTCCTGAGAACGAGATAGTGTTATTTTCCAATTATGCTCTGTGATGGTCGTTTTTCTTTTGCTTTTGTCGTTTTGTTTGTTGTCATTGTGACGATGATGGGACTATAAATTACCGGAACACGTATTCAATAAAATTCAGTTGTAAGTTGCGCCTTGTTGTGTCCTGTTCTCTCCTTTTGTCCTCGTCCTTGCTGCGCACAAGATTGTATAAGATGTCAAACCAACTCGCCCAAACAACCACTCTCTCAGTGTAGCCCAGTATCTCAAAGTTTGCCACCTGGGCCCGTTTGCCTCGAAGCTGGTTAATCTAACCGCGGTTAACCGATTTCCTACGAGGGGGAATTTTAGGTCACGTGACCGGCAGAGCAGGGGCGGCGGGAAACATGGCGGTGCCCCACCCAGTGGGCGCCGCTCGCTTTGGAACTAATACGTCGTTGTAGCTGCAATATCGGGCGCGTTTGTCAGCAATGAATGGTGCGAAGGCTTGTCGATTTGCTCACCTCACTTAAAACGCAAAGCATGAGCAATGACCTCCGCCGCATTTTGTAGATAGTCTCTCGATTCTGGCATCCTAAGCCTCAATGAACGCGACAGTTGTCGGCATGGCAACGTCTTTGAAAAGTGGATTGCTTTGACTCAATCGGCCGGGTACTGATAGTATCACAAAAGCAGACAGCGTCCCCATAGACCTTTGGCTAAATTTTCCAAGCACCGAGGTGTATGCTAGCTGTAACAGCGCGCGTGCTGGCGTCTGCAGTAGTAAGTACTCTAAAGCAAAAGCCTACAACAATCTTGCTGTGCACGCGCGTTCGTCAAAGATTTGTTATGACTATTCAGCTTCGAATATTTTATAAGTGGATAGCCAGGCGCGCGGATCGTTCAATTACACTTCCAGTGTTCTCCTCAATGTTAGGGTAATTTACTAATAGGTCAATTTTCACCGGACCGAATTACAGGTTTCTAAATTTATGACGGTGTAATATACAGTTCTTAAATGCTGGCCAACCCTGCTGCCGCGTGTAACGCCCGCCTCTTCACTACTCACTTCTTCTCATCGTTTCTAGGGACTGAATTTCGTCGTCCTCTTCGAACTTGGAAGGAAATTTCAACGAGGCTTGTCTTCACCTCAGACAGTCAAATATTTAGGAATTTTCCAAACAAGGTTAATTCAGTTTTGCCTACCGATTACCTGTGCCACGAGCAATAAAAATTGTTTCTTGAGCTCAAATGTACTGCCGCGCTGCGTCACGAAAACACGGTAGCGCGCATTTTTGGGTCCCCCTTTCGGGAACCTTTCCACGGAAGCCACTTATATCCGCTACAGCCAGGAGGTGACACCAGCTACCACACCCATAATAAAACAAAAGGTATCGCTCATCCAGCCCTCAATAAACTTGGCGTAGGTACTTTTAGGTACCTAGTAGGGAAGGGCGGTTAAGTTTTAACCGCGGTTAAAGTTAACCGGCTTCTGAGCAAACGGGCCCTGGGAACATGTCCTCATTTACTGTGACCTCGCACTGACAAAACTTAATAAAAGGGAAACACGATGTGAGGTGCTCAAACACGAATTTTCTGAACTGCAAACTAAATACTATCGTTTCAACAGCTTCTGAAGGAACGTCTGGTAGACATCCTTGCTCACGATCAAGCAACATTCTATTTACACTCTGCACAAGCAAAAAAGCAGTTCGATCTGACGTGACAATCTCATTCTGTTCCGAGGCACGAGCTCCCCGGCCACAAGCTCGGCCACAAGCTCTTTTGCAAAACGTATCTGCCCCACTTCCTCGTCTTCGATCTTTTATCGTTGGTACAGACGTCCCACCGAATGGGTGTTACCCCATTTTATTTTTCTGTTAGCTCGTGTAGATAGAAAAACTGAACTGGTATTTTCAGAAGTACGCCCTTGTTCGAGCGCACTATACGTGCACGGATCTTGCCGTCTCGCCCACAGAAAACCTTTTCAACTCTTCCCATCATCCAGAGTAAACGTGGAAGCTGTTCCTTCAGAAGAACAAGCCGGCCCACGTCCATGCATGGCGATTTTCGCCCTATTGTTTCATAAGGCGATCGAAGCCCTGTCAGATACTCTGACCTCCACGTTTCGCAGAATCTGTTGAGAAACGCTTTCCTTCGTTTCCTGACCTGGCGAAGCACCTCCGGCGACAACTCGAAGTCTTCTCTCTCAGCTAGTGTAACTGCTGTCAGTCGTCATTTCGTGAGAAAACTCGCCGGTGTGAGCGGCTGGTCTTCGTGGAGCTCATTGTAAACAAACTAAAGAGGGCGTTAATTTAGCACCGCTTCCATTTCACAAAAGAATGTGGACAATTCGTCTCCCTCAATATTTTTTACCAATCACTCTTCTTAGTCGCACCGTCACGAATCGGACCAGTCACTTGCAAAATCCTCCTCACCAAGGCGCACAGTAAACAATAAAGCGCCACTTAATGGTCGCATTAGCGAATGGAGCCCGAAGGAAAAATCTATCAATGTAACGCTGTCTGGCAGTCGATGTTTTCTAGTGGACACCTGTCTGTGCCTGATTGTACGTCAAGCACGTTTGAGTGGCAAACAAGTTACTCTGACCGACAGTCAAACTCCAGTCAGACTCCGCTTGTCGGCTTTTTGATGGTTTCCTGGTGGCAGTCGGCCGCCGCGAAATGCCGTCGAGATTTCTTGGTGGCGATTCTGACTGTACATCGATTGTCTCTGACTGTACGTCAAAAAGCTTTGACGTGCAGACAGACGTACGGTCAAAGGACGTAAAGTTCGTTCGGATACCACTATTTCGTGAAATCAATGAATACTAAAAATAATCTATGCACGAGAAAACGATTTCGGAATGTTAGCCCATAAAACCGCTGATGTTAGAGATATGACAAGCAGGGCACCCGACAACGCTGATCAGAAGCCCGCCGAAACGCCGAACATGCCGAGCACGCCAAACGCGCCACTTTCTACTTTCGCTTCGCTCATAGAAGCTTCGCAGAGCTTCCATGAACGATCGCTCTCAACTCGTTTTGTTTGCGCGCTTGTGCCACCCTGTCGATCCAGCCCGGGCTCTACAATGTCTTATGTTTTAGTAGAATTTCTCCTTGACAAGACCCAGTCTGTCGTGAGTTCCGAATATAGCCTCGTTTACATGAAAGCGACTTAGCGCATCGACTCCACTCGTTCTTCGAACGAAGCCGACGCGGCAACGTTTACATGAATGCGGACTAGAAGGTGGCGCCACGCCGTGTCAAAGCTCGAAGTTATGCAGTTCCGGCACCAGCCGCACCACGTTTTCCGGTTCGTCGCACGTGGAGGCATTTCGACGCATTCAGTGAAGTTCGTGCCCGCTGTCTTCGGTGATGTGGAAGAAGTTACAAGACGGAAGAAACATCAAAACCCAAGCGTTTAGTGCTCCAGACCGGGCCGCCGGGTCACTCTGGACCAGAGGCGACGTGTGTGCACGCTTTGAGGACGCCGAGTCCGAAAGGCTGCCGACCTCGCCGATCGCGACCGGACCCCGAGTCCGAAAGGCTGCCGACCCATTGCAGTTTGGCTGGGCATCTGGATGCGCTGGTGTGCTGGTGACAATACTTGGACAACTAGGATACCGCTTGACCGCCGGAACTTCCCGATGCACTCAACACTGGATACTGTGCTTGTGCGTGCTGGTGTGTGTTCCGTGCACCGTGTTTGGTGACGACACGCGCCTTGCATTGTCTGTTGCAGTGGGCGGCAGCGCTTTGAGAGTTTAGGCTCTACGCTCGCGTCGGTCTGCTGGTCGGCTCCTCGCCCGACGGCGACGTTCGGGCTGCGAGCGCAGGGATACTGACGCGCCTATCGCTGCCCTGGATGGATACCCACTGACCTCGGCTTTGAATCTTTATATAGCGCGAAGCTGCCGACCCATTGCAGTTTGGCTCGGCATCTGGATGCGCTGGTGTGCTTGGTGACAATACTTTGACAACTCGGATACCGCTTGCCCAGCCGGAACTTCCCGATGCACTCAACACTGGATACTGTGCGTGTGCGTGCTGTGTGCGTGTTCCGTGCACCGTGTTTGGTGACGACGCCTGGACGACCGGTGCGCTGCCGGAATTACGTACGCTCACCACTGGACTCTACAGCAGCGCTTGTTCTAGCCTTTAGCTGTCAACTCGAGATCGTCGCAATTTCAAACCCAGTCCGCCTGGGTCTGAAATCGCGACGATCTCTCGGCTGTAACGGCTAAGGGCATAGCACGCAAATTCTTTTGTAGAGTCCAGTGGTGAGCGCAGCGGGAATTCCGTGGTGCACCGCCTCAGTCTAAAATTGGGGCTGGAAATGCGGCGGTTTCAGGGTGGATACGAACTGGTGCCCCAATTTTGGGTCTAGGCGGAACCGGCATTTTTCATTCCGGCCTGTAACTGACTTTTTCATACGGGTCCCTTTACCTAAAAAACGCAAATTTGGAAGGTACATTCCATCAAAGACCACAGCATACGTAATTTGGGACATTCCATCAGTGGCAGTCAGACGTCATCTGATGGACCATCAGGGCACGTTCCACCAGGGCTGCTGACTCGGCAGTCAGTGTCCCAAATTACGTATCTTGATGGAATTTTCAATAGGGAGTCACCTCTTTTGAGTGTGAAGGTTCTTCCACAGTTCTGCCAGGTCTCTCGAGGCTCGCTTGAAGGTAAGTGCGTCGACTGGTAGACGATGTGTCATAGTTCACTCCGTCAAACAGGCCTACGGAAGGCCAGAATTAAACTTCGTGTCGAAATGTCTGATACGAGCTCTAATTGGATCACCCACGTCACTGCATAAGTGAACAGCGTGATATACGACTTACGGATGACATATTTTGCCTGTATGCAGAGCGGCCATGCAAAATCTACACCGACTACCTGGAAAGGTACAGCCTGCATCGTTCTCGTACACGACAAAGGTTCCGCTCGAGCAATCGACGGAGTAGCACTAAATCGCTGGCACGTTACACATGCGCGCAGCACTTCACGAGTTTGCAGCCTTTAAGGATCCAATACCTCCCGCTAAGCTGGACTAAAGTGTTTCTCACTCCTGCGTGTAGCATCATCCTGTGAGCGTCGATCACAAGTAGCATGGAATATCGATGTTTTTCGGTAGCACGATGGCGTTTCGTTCATCATATTCCAAGTTCTCCGACAGGAGTCGACGTCTTATGCGAACTACTCCCCCAGGTCGATGAGAGTACTGAAGTCTCGGAGTTTAAAATTAGATGGGGTCTGAGTCCTTTTGGCCGTGCGTCGAAGCTCGGCGGCAAACGTCCAATGCTGTGCCTCTTTTAGTCAGTATTTCCGCGCTCCTTGATTTCCTCTGCAGTCAGCGACCCTGATCGTTATCCCATTGATTTGACGTTGTGAAGGAATCGAAACAACCACGTTTATAATCGGTTGAGACTTAAAGCCGAGCTGAATGTGGTGACGTCGAGCAACGATGCAGATGATGTAGAAATAATATTCAAAACGTCAGCTCTGCACTCCCTTCTCTTTGAGCTTATCTTAAGGTGGCTGCTCGCGCTTCTCCTTAGGCCATTCTTTAGCCGAAAGTGTCAAACAACTGGTCCCTGACCAGCAGATTGGAGCGGAGACCAATCCAGATGCGGTCAGAACCTCTTAACATGAAGTCAGCTGGGTTGTCCTTTCCCGGCAAGTGGCGCCACGCAGAGCTTTGCCAGCTCTTCTGTGTCATTCGAGCAACCTTAATGTCTGCCAACCTGACGTCTGTCCTCCGTGGAAGGCGGACATTGTACGTCCCACTGGCCTCGGTGATCTTGGTTTCGGAGTCTCCCATGACGTCGTTTTCCGGAGGATCGTCCACCGATCCGTCGATGACACCCATGCTCTCAAGTTCCCAGAATTGCTTGAGGCTTGGCAAGGGTTCGGGCTATTCCACCACCGTTCTGAGCACGACCACCTGGGAGCAACTAATAACCGTGGAGTTTGACATCGTTCGTCCTTGAACCGCCCATCCGAATACGGTCACTACCGCAGTCAAGCTTCCTCACTATCGGTGAATGTTTCCATTGATGTACACATCGCGACACTGTTAGCGCGAACACGACATTGGCGCATTTTTGAAGTTTACTTCTAAATAGTAGTAGCAAGCACGAAATTTTATCGCTTAGATAATAGAACTAAATGAGCTCTTTCCGTAGCAATAATAACTTGAATGACATCCCTTGGTTTCAAAGAGAAAAACTGGAAAAACCGGCGATCGCTTGTTCGCGCTAACAGTGTCGCGCTCTGTACCCCCAGTAGTGATCCGACCCAAGCAGGATGCCGACGCCGTGATGTTCCAGTCCAGTCATATCGTCTCCTACTGTGAAACGGAACTCCTTTAACGTCGTGATAATGCATTGATCTGGGCCCGGGAGATTTTGCCTCGCAAATAGTTGGTGTTCCAAAGGCGTCGATCCATATATTGTCTTGTACCGTTGGTCCCGCAAAGTCACCTGCACCTGCGAAAAGTACCTCGGTGCTTTAGCCTCGGAACACGCCGAACGTGAGGATCTGCGTCCCGAGTTGTTTGCAACCGAGTCTCCGAGAAAGCCCCTCCGTAATGTGAGTGTTGACTGCCGCTGTCAAAAAGAATTCGGGCTAGCCTTCTCTTGTTTGTGTTCTCGATTTATATGGTCACCATCTGAAAGAACACTGCTGGGTTAGCTGTTCTTTCCATTTACGTGAAGACTGACTGGTATTTTCTCTTCCTGTTTATGTTTAGTTAGCTGCGAAATGCCATTCCGGTACGTATTCCGGCCCTGCTGAAAAAAACTATATGAACCCATATGGCAAACCATATGGAATAGTATGGATTTATATGGTTTCATATGGCAAACCGTATAGCAGGATATGGATTTATATGGTTCCATATGGCTGAACCAAAGCGAGCTATACCATACACATATTGTTCCGTATAGTTGGATATGGCTGAACCATGCGGGGCCATACCATAAGCATATGGTTCCGTATAGATGGATATGGCTGGAGCATACCGAGCCATACCATACACATGTGGGTCCGTATGGTAGTATAGGCTGGCTTATACAAAACTATATTCATTCATATGGTCGCACTCGGTACCATACACTCAACCGTTTACATCCATATGACTGCAAACAATTCCACCTTATTGCCACGCGCGTCGCCGAGCAAGCGCGCTCGTGGCCGAATGGTTGTCGTCTTTAAATCCTACGCAAGGGGCAACGAGGTTTGATGCCTGGGAGCCGACGCGCCTTATTGTTAGTTCTGTAAATTTGAGTGCTGGTAAACTCGAGAACCCTGTTGCTTATTTGAGGTTAGAATGTTCTATGGTGAAGGTAGCACGCAGTGAATTTAGCACGCACCGTACTCGCAAGCTACCCACCAAAAACAAATTAGTCATACGTTGTTCTGATAGAAATTAAGCCTTCTAGAGTGAGGCAACACTTTAGCCACTGTACATGCTCATCCAGAGCGCATTCAGATGGAAACGGCCAACTATACCGACACCCCACTCCCGAATTGCGCAATCGAACGACTGAGTTGAAGAGAAGACAGACATCGAGGAACAGCGAAAGACGATTAAAACAAAAGCGGACATAAAAAAACACAACAAGCTACTTGCTGTTTTCTAGAACACGCAAACACACAAACAAAATGTATTCAAGCAGCGTCGGCTTTTGAGTGACTGGCGTCCCGGCGACAGGCGCCGCAGTGTCACGCTCGTCGCGGTTTCGCCTCTTGTTGCCTCAAGATTTCACTACCACGGAACTAACGCGTCGACAGGTGTCAACCTTCGTTGTTTTTAACCTGATATTTATGTTCGCTTTCTAATTCATTAAAGTAATATAGCCTAGCAGCTAGAAAAATAAAGACAGACAATGCCGACACATAGACACAAAGACACAGGCACACACAGAGAAAAAAGCTTTTTGCCCTCTCGGCGCAGCCATATATACTCCTATTTACCTCACGGTTGGCCGCGATGAACGCTATTATCTACACGAGCCAATCAGTAGTTCGTAGGTTGTATCGTGACTTCGCGCTCCCCGCGTCGCTCCGCCCAACCGAAAGGGCCAAGGACGCCTTCCGAGCTATGAATTAGCTCTGGTGGCTTGTTGCGTCCTTTGCGGTCCATCGTAAACTGAAACAAAGTATAGAAGCGTACTCCTCCACGTCGACTTGCCAACGCCAATTCGCGCTGCACATAGAAATTCAAAAATATATTTACTTGTTTCATTAATACTGAGCTGTCTCCATATCGTCGCTGCCGTTTGTTGATTCAAATCTGAGCCGCTTATGCCACCGTCGCCAATATTTATTTGACTTCACACTGCCACCCGCAAAAAGAAGTGGCTCTGATTTCATTGTGCCGAACGTTTCAATGAACTGCTAGCCCCATAATAAGATTACGGTTCTGTTCCGTTTCGGGTTTAATATGAATTTTTGATTACGTCTACAGTTTTGTTCTCAGTTGAGTTAAAAAGGACGGTTTTGCTCCGCTGTTCGGTTTGACACCCTGGTTAAACGCTGCGCTCTAATCGCGCATGATTAGAACATTATTAGAACGGCACCAGGAACGCCACCTTGTCTGTCTATATGTCAACTATTTAGAATGGTGGCTTCACAGAGGGCGCGCCATTTTTATCCAGGAAGGAGCATAAGCCTGTGAGACAATGAATGCTTCAATCACCTCCAGTGCAATGATGCTTTTTCAAGAGCCACTTGCCACGCGATAGCGATTTGCGACATCAGCCTGTAGGCCCTAGATGAAAATGGACAAAGCTCGCATAAGAGCCGAGCCCATCCTATTCCTACTCCATTCCGGGGAAAAAGGCATTTTACAGTCACACCTCGATGTAACGAAGTTGGAAAAATACGTAAATTTACTTCGTTACATTGAAATTTTGCTATATAGAAATTTGATGCTAACGTTAAGGAAACTTTCCACAAACGTTTCTCGGGTGCACAAAACTCACCGAGGACGCCTTTATTTCGGTTGAAAGTAGTCCGGCACCTTTTTCTAATCCACTCTTGGCATTATTATTGGCATCACACGACGACGACGTTCGCATAGCCAGGCGGCCTGCATTGCGTCTTTCGTCTTGCAGTGTGATCGCGAACCGCCTCAAGACATCGATCGCGTCCACCACTCCACGGTCACCGGGCACATCACAGGTGTCTTGCTCATAAGGCTCGATGTTCGTCCCAGTCTTGCACGTTCCCACGAACATCGCTAGCTATCGCCCTCGTTGGTCACCTCTTCCGTCGCAATGAGAGCAGAGTCGGCGTATAGAAAGTCGTCGAGGTCGACGCCTTCGAGGCTCCACTGCCCAGGACAACGAGAAACGCACGCTTTTAGTTAGGCCGTTAGGCCTCGAAACGAACTACGCAGCGCGAACGAAGCTGACGGACGAAACTACCGCGGCTCTAGTGTGCTCTAGTAGCCGTTCTGTACACCACACTCGCCAGGTTCGGCCCGTTTCACCCTTTGAGCTTTATCGGGGGCCCATTTCAGCGCATGTGCTTCTCAAAATCTCCTTTGGGACCCAAATGTTTGTGACCAATTGTCCATGAAACTTCGTTACATCGAAATTTCGGCAAACGGGACTTCGTTACGTAGAGGTCAAAAATACATGGCGTGCATACACTTTCGGTTAAAAAACGTTATGCATTTCGTTACATCGAGGATTTCGTTACATAGAAGTTCGTTACATAGAGGTTTAACTGTAATGCCGTTCTCATTCCATCCCCCCCCCCACCCAGCGCTGTCGCCATCCTATTCCCATTCCAATCCGGGTTCGCGAAATGAGGAATGATCCCGGAATCATTCCAACTCCGCAATGGCAACTCCGGAAGATTGCTGACGTCGAACCCGTGCTCGCCCATCTGTGAAGACCCTTGCTGACCCAGAAGGAAGGCCCCAAGACCTTCTAAGACGTCCCCTATTTTGTTTTTTGGAAGGGCGAGATGTGTGGGCAACCTGGGGGTTCAAAGTGCTTGGACCAGGTTGCCCCTCCGACAATCGTCAGTGGTCATCTGCACCGCTAGGGGGCCAAGGCCCACGGGTCACAAGAGCGGGGCTACGCCGCTGATAAATGGCCGTCGCAGCGTATGCGCTGGTGCTTTTGGGGATCGCGGCGAAGGGCAATAGGGGTCAATAAATGTTTACGTGAGTTGAACCGGCTGTGCTGTGTCATTCCCTGAAACGGGTAGCAGCAAGTGGAATCCCGCAACGTCAAGGACGACTTCTACACGACATCAAGGACGACCTTAAGGAAGACGCCTAGGTATGACGTCAAGAACGGCGCCTAGAGGACGACATCTAGGATGACTATGAGAATGACACCTAAAGGACGACGTCTAGGACGACCCCTAAGACGACTTCAAGAAGGACGTCTAGGGTGACTTAAAGGACAACATCTAGGACGACCTGATCACAACGTTTAGGACGACGCCTAAAGGACGACGTCTAGGACGATGTCGAAAACGACGCCTAGAGGACGACGTCTTGGACGACTTCTAGGACGACTGAAGGACGACGCTTAGAAAACGACGTCTAGGACGACATCAAAGTACAGGTCGACGACGTTAGACATCGAAGTGCCAGTTGACGACGTTAGACATCAAAGTACCATTTGACGACGTTAGACATGAAAGCATAAGTTAGGCCTAACTTCAGACCAACGCATACTTGCGTCCCACTCTCCTCATGTCAGACAGCTGCGCATATCGGTTGACGAAGTTAGACCTCAAAGCGTGTGGGGACAACAAGCTGAACGGCACCTGGTGAGACAGCGCCGCTTGGGGGAAGAAGAGAGGGAAAAGGGAGACTGTGAAACAAGGGTCGTGACGTGGCGAACCCCTGGCAGAACGAGACCAGGACCGAAAGCGAAAGGTCGAAGACAACAAGACCGAAGAAGGAGCCGCACCATTGCCAGACTCGACCCACCCTCCAGTACTTATCGACACATGAGTATCGATTAAATCGCGCTGTGATGATAGCGTTTCTCCGTGTGACTTCCTCGGAGCGAATGGAACTCTCCGTGATCGGGCGATATTGACGGGTGACCCACACAACTGGTGTCCATCGTGGGGCCTGTTCAGTCTGCCGTTGTTTCTGTTTGCTACCAGGAAGTGCCACGAATCGACATTTCTAGATTTAGGTTTGCTTTGTATTTTCTCTTAGAATTTTCGCTACCCCGCTGGACACCAGTGTATTTAACGTTCTGCCGCCATGTCCATGGTCTCTGAATAAGGCCGCCCCACCAGAGGCCTCAACTTGGTCATTTGCGGACATTGACTCGGACGCAGGAGAAGGCACGAGTGGGCAAGCGAGCGATTCGGCAGCGTTGGAACCCCAAATTCCAGCCATCAACAAAGGAGACGTCAACGGATTAATGCACTCCGGGACGGCGATGTACGCCACGTTTTCCAGACAGATGAATTCGGCCTAGTCGGGTGGTGACTCCCGCGCCTACGACGCCGCGCCACGAGTCCTCGCCCCTCACCAACTGCTCGTCGACGGAGCCGTCGCCGAAGACCCGGCGCACGGCCCCTCCCCCGAACACAGACCGGTCCGACCGGTGCCGGCACCCTGTTCGACAACTACGGCCCAATCCGCGTCCACCACCACCAGCGACGTGGAGATGAAACGTGTTGGAGGAGTACTTCACCAACAACCTAGTGACTCCGCATGCTCCGGACCCCCCGGGATGTTGAATCTTGATGGGAGAGCAGTGTGGGGAACAAGGAGTGGTACGGCACGTGGAGAGATGGCGCCGCAAATGAGAAGAAGGGAAGAAAAAGGGAGACAGGGAGACGAAGCTTGTGGCTGGGCGAAGCCCGTGGCGAGGAGACCAGGACAGAAGGCGAAATGTCGAAAACATCGAGCCCACAGAAAGAGCCGCACCACTGCCAGCCTCGGCGCACCCGCTATGACTCATCGTACACATGAGTATCGATTAAAACCGTTCTGGTGATGATAACGTTTCCTCGTGTGACTTCCTCGGAGCGAATGGAACTCGGCCTGATTGGGATATTGATGGGCGACCCTCAAGCGTAACGTTAGGCCTAACGTTAGGCTTGAGGAACGCCCCCTCCCGTTGCGTTGCCAGAATTTCGGCTGGCTCGTTAGCAACGATAGCGCGGTTGCTATGGAGCCCCGTTCCGTGACGCGTCGCAGCCAATGGAAATTCAGGTGTCGTTGCAATGCCACAGACGGTTACAGAGAACGCCGGATTCGTAACATAGGAGAGTTAATGCTTTCGGATTAATATAACATAACTTACCACCCCATTCCTAGTTCAGGCCACAGCTCTCTTCACAACTGGAAGGTACACCACATAGAAATAAAGGACTGCTTCAGTAAATATGGTCAGAGGTATAACGAGCCGAGTTTTCATGTACCAAGGTCAGTCACGATCATTGTGATATCACTACCAACATAGTGAAGAAACAGAGCGATAAAGACGGACCCAAAACAGCGCACTTGGAAGTTCCAATAACCTTCGGTTATTAGTCTGAGCACGTCCTGTGTTCGCCTTCTACTTTATGTCCCGTCTTTTTTGCGCTGTTTTTCACTATGTCGTTCAACCAACCAGCCGACCAAGCTACCCAGTAACATCAGTACAAGATTTAAGTGGCATAAACCAGGTTAGGAGAAAAAAGGCAATAGACTGCAATTCGTCGGGGTTTAGTTAAAATTATACTTTAAATAGCAAAGCACTAATTTACCTTTAGCAGACTATGGTTCGTGTAGTTCGTTTTTTGAACACAAATTAATTTTCTAAATGTTAAAAATTGCATAAAATTTTAAATATTGCGTGAGGCAAAAGTTAGGTCATTTTTACAAGATAGTTTTAACTTAAGCAACCAGTTAGACTTCACAAGTTATTGGAAAAGACACGAAAAGCTATAGTAGTTTTCGTGTGTTCTAGCGTCTTTTTGCATTGCTCGTGTAGAACTAGAATCAAGTTTCGTTGATTTTTTGTTAAAAGAAGAAGCTCCTTGAAACAAACGCGGCTGTTCGGTTGACCCTTCTCTTATTCAGTCGACCCGACCATTGTTTAATTTATTATTTCACAGGTTTTTTCTTAGAACACACCGAAGGCCGCCGTGCCATCATGCAAAGCAAATATTTCAGCGCTCGTTTTCATTATTACGAAAGCGGTAACTGTTCATTGGAGCGCAGCTGGTGTTAGCTGTAACGGTCTGTAGCAGTGGAACGGCACCTGGATACCCATTGTCTGCGATGTGTCATGTTGCTTCATAGCAACTGCGTCATCGTAGCTAGAAAGCCAGCCAAACAGCTGGCGGTGCATCAGGAGGGGAGGACGAGTGTTTGCGTTGGCCTGACATTAGGCCTAACGTTAAGCCGAGCGTTACGCCTTGAGGTGTAACGTCGTAAAGCGGTACTTTGAGGTCGTCCTAGACGTCGACATTTAGGTGTTGTCCTAGATGACGTCCTAGACGTCGTCTTCTAGGCGTCGTTCTCGACGTCGTCCTACATGTCGTTCTCTAGGCATCGTTTTTAAAGTCGTCGTACACTTCGTCCTTGAGGTGGTACTAGAGGTCGTAATCGAAGTCGTTCTAGATGTGGTTCTTGACTTTATCTTAGATATCGTCCTAGAGGACGTCTTTAGGCGTCGTTCTTGATGTCGTCCTAGACGTCCTTGAGGTCGTTCTAGAATTTGTTTTAGATGTCGTCCTAGACGTAGTTTTTGAGGTCGTCCAAGAGGTCGTCCTCGGCGTCGTCTTTGACTATGTCCTTCGACGTTGTCCTCGACGTCGTTCTAGAGGTCGTAGAGGTCCACTATTTAATTACAGGAGGACGCTTAAAAGTGCGTACATGTAGGAATGCCAAAGCATGATAGTCCCTCGGGTGGCATGTTTTCGAATGTTTCTGCACGTATTAAATTTTAGAACGACGCATTGAACGACGTCAATGACGACATTATTGAGATCGATGCCCAATATGGCACGAAGAGCGACCTCTAGAAAGACGTCGATAACTACGTCAAGAACAACTACTAAGACGACACCGAGGACGACCTCACGGACGACCCAAAAACTACGTCTTGGACGACGCAAAGGACGACATTTAGGTCGACTTCTAGCACGACATCCAGGTCAGCGTTAAAGAAGACGCCTAGGTCGATGTCGAGAACAGCGCCTAGAGGACGACATTTAGGACGACGTTGAAAATTGCACCTAAATAACTGCGTCTAGAACGTCCCTTAGGTCGATGTCAGGAAGGATTCCTAGGATGACTTATAGGATGACCTCTAGGACGACCTGTTTAAGACCTGTAGGACGACGTCGGGAACGACGCCTAAAGTATGACGTCTAGGACGACGCCAAAAGCGACCCCTAAAGGACGAACTCTAGGACGACCTCTAGGACGACTCAAAAACGACGCTTAGAACCGACGTCTACGTCGACGTCGAAAACCACGCCTAGAGGACTAAGTCTCGGACGATCTCTAGGACGACTCAAGCACGACGCTTAGAAAACGACATCTAGGACGACATCAAGGAACCAGTGGACCTCGTTATTCTCAAGTACCCGTTGACGACGTTAGGCCTCAAACACAACAACGTTAGGCCTCATGTTAGGCCAAACTTCATGTCAGCGCATAACCGCGCCGCCCCGTCCCGCTGCGTTGCCAGCAGTTCGTCTGGCTCCTTAGCAACAATGACACCGTTGCTATGGAGTCATATGACGCGTCGCAGCCAATGAGAATTCAGGTTCAGAATATAAAGCGCCAAAAACGACAGGACAAAAATAAGTAAACAAGACGAAGGTGCCTTTAACTAAGATGTGCACGAGGCGTTTGAGATTAGGGCAAAGTGAGACGAATGTGTTATACTTCGTTTCAGCATCCGTCCGAGCGCAGTCAAAGGCTGAGGGACGGTTCGCAACTTCGAGAACAGCATTCCTACGCACAACAAAGTAGTCCGCAAAAGTAGTTTTTTTAGAATTACTGTTTCAGTGCGTAAATGCTGCACAACATTCTAGATGTTTACTGCTGAGAATGATTTGCAACGAAAGGAATTAAATATCTGAAGTTTATGTTTTTATTATTATATGTAAATGCATGTGATTTGGTGAAAACACGTACATCCGCTGGCAACACGGCTGCACCGCTCGGTTCTAACTTCTTCTGTGATTTCGTTCCGGTAATGGCCGAATCCCGTGCTTTCTGCTTTCCTCACCGAGTCGATTTAAAACGTCCTTTCGCAAAGTCACGTTTGGGCGTCAGGCGCTAGCGATCGTGATGAATGTCTACTTTCAAATCCGGCAGGAGACTCCGGCCGCGTCGTACCGCGAATGCGTTGTAAATAAGAAAAGCGTCCGGGTTACTACAATTGACTGATACGCGGCGAAATCAGGGCTCCCCCTTACCTTCCGATCACATTGAACGCCGAGAAGAAGGTGGAAAGGACTGCGCCTCGAGCCCTGGTATATCCAGACAATACAAGGAAACATCAACGGCCGGGTCATCGGGCACCTTGCAACTTTACATCTCGAAACTATGCCGAACAAGTGGAAAGCTCGGACACAGACACCAGCAACCAGCCTATGTACTGCGATTAAATTTCAGAACGTGAAAGGGCACTTTAGACCTGTAGCAGACGATACCGTTGATACACCCGTAGCAGACGAAATACTCGGCACAACGCGGGCGGCGCGGACGACCAGCGGCGCAGCGGAGTGATACAAAAGTGCAGGCGAGATCGCGTGACATATTGCCGGCGTGTGATTGGCTCCGGGCACACGTAGCTTTGGCTGCGCTCGGGCGGAAGCTTAAAAGATGTATAGCAGACCTTCCCTTGCTCTCTCAGGAAAGGATTTGAATTTATCAAAGGGTCTTATTGATGGATGTGATAAATAGGCGTTTCTAACGCCCTACATATTATGTGTTTTTCTTAAATAAACTTTAGTTGCGAAGCGCATAGTCTTGTTTACTCTCCTCTTTGTCCTATCCGTTTTTGCGCTTTATATTCTGAACATGAATCAACTAGCCCAAATTTCCACTTTCCTGGAATTTAGGTGCCGTTTCGCTGCTACAGACTGTTACAGAAAACGCGGGCTTCGCTTCAAGGGCTAGTTAATGGTTTCCTATTAATATAACTTAGCTTCCCATTCCTAGTTCGGGCCACAGCTCTTTCCAAAACTGGAAGGTATACCAAATAGAACTAAAGGACTGCTTCAGTATATGTTGTCCGGGATAGAACGATCCGAGTTTCCACGTACCAAGGTCAGTCACAAAGCCACGTGATATCAGTACCAGATTTAGGCGTTATAAACTTGGGTAGTACAAGAAAGACAATAGCTACATGCAATTCGCCGGCGCTTAGGTATATTCCATTAAAAAAAAACCATTATTTGAGCTTTAGCAATATATATATATATATATATATATATATATATATATATATATATATATATATATATATATATATATATATATATATATGTGTGTGTGTGTGTGTGTGTGTGTGTGTGTGTGTGTGTGTGTGTGTGTGTGTGTGTGTGTGTGTGTGTGTGTGTGTGTGTGTGTGTGTGTGTGTGTGTGTGTGTGTGTGTGTGTGTGTGTGTGTGTGTGTGTGTGTGTGTGTGTGTGTGTGTGTGTGTGTGTGTGTGTGTGTGTGTGTGTGTGTGTGTGTGTGTGTTGTAATTTTAATATAGATTTAATTGCAAAAGATTAAAACTTGCAGAAAGCTTTAAAAAATGTGCCAGGCAAGAGGAAAGGGCGTGTTTACAACTAGTTTTACCTTAAATAACAAGAAAGGCTTGCAACAAAAAAGGAAGAGACAAGAACTGTTGATGTTTTTAATGCGAATTTACGTGTGTTTTTATTGCTCGTGCACAACTACTAGAAGGGTTCGTTGACCTTTCATAAAAGAAGGTCGTTGGCACAAACGTGACTGTTCGATTAACAATTCCATTCCTCCGTCGATCCGTCCATTGTTCGGCAGTCTTCCACAAGCTTGCTAATTGTTTTAATGCACCAAAGGTGGTTGAATCTGCACTGAATGCAAACATTTAAGGTTTTTATTTATTTATTTATTTCAAGTATCTTTTTAACCCATCCTTGTGCATGTGATATTGAAATTCCCACATTTACGTATAGAAAACTTTTAAATGTATTTTAGTTTAAGTAGAATACAGCTTCAGAACATTATAGCGAGAACATTTCAGCATTATGCAAAAGATGACATCATGTTTTACTTGAAGGGTCTTATTGTTCACGGTGCGGTATATAAAGGTTTTCTTTCAGACGCAGTTATAAGATCTTTCTCAGCGAAATTCTCGGACATAGGCTCTGAAAGGAAATCCACAATGAGTGCACTAGCCACGGTCATCATATCTCTGCTGCTTCTCGAATGGTAAGATACGATAACGTGTTATACAACACACCCACCCTGTCTCAAGCGAATGGCGTGAATGTTACATCTCTATTCGCTTAAGTCTGAAATATTAATTATTTTACCGGGCGCAATATGCGATTATTGTTATATATGAAAAAATATGCTAAATGATAGGGGTGATATTCGACAACCATTTCTTCACGGAACAAAATATACGACGGCACGTTCTTGTTTTTTCGTTAAATACAAGTCGGGTGTTACATCCGCGTATTCAATTTGAACATAAGGCATAATCAATTCGCCCACATTTATACGTTCTAGACGTTCCTAAGAAAACTGTGTTGTACTCGATCGAATGCTTTGTTCAGGTTGATCTGGAGCGAAACCACCTGCTCCTGACTCTTGCCATACTTATATGTACAGAGCGCGACACTGTTAGCGCGAACAAGCGATCGCCGGTTTTTCCCGTTTTTCTCTTTCAAACCAAGGGATGTCATCCAAGTTATCATTGCCAGGGAAAGAGCCTCATTTAGTTATATATTGTAAGCGATACAATTTCGTGCTTCGCCAATACTGTTTGTAAGTTAAATGCGAGAATGCACTGATGCCGTGTTCGCGCTAACAGTGTCGCGATGTGTACCTCTTGCAATTTTAATATTTATTAAAATATATCTTCCCCTAATTCCACATATCTGATACGCTGGGAATATTTCGCAAATAACGTTCATTAACTTTCTGACGAGAAATTTTATAATACTATTAACCCACTTTTCTGCCCTTTTAGAAATAAACGTTTTAGCCCTGATGTGTTAGGGACCCTATCAGCCATTCAGATACCTCTGCTTTTCAAACCCCTTCAGCCAATCAAACCGGTTAAACTCTTCATGCTACTTCAAGCCTGCAAAACCCTCCGAGACTTTCAGCCTCTCAGACCCACAAAGCCTTTGAACCCGTTTGACGCCAATGTAACCATTAACCACACTCCAAAAAATACAGTTGTTTGAAACATGATTGAACTTTTTTTATACTCAGCTTTCCACGCATGTTGAAACTCACTAAAGAAATAAGAACCACCGTGTACTAAAAGCCGAGTGCAAGCAGCTAAAGATAGAAGCAGTCAGAACAAATAGCGGACACCAAGCTTCTGTGTCTGCCAAAGGTATATGTCGAAGTACTCGCAATTCCGCGCTGTAAATTCCTCAGATCTATGCTACATCAACTTCTAAAACCAAGCAGGCGCTCCACAGACACTCTTTATCAGTAACGCTTTCAGCGGGAATTACGAGCGCTAAACCAGCATCCAACTTTTTTCACGAAATCCCAAGCACGGTCATGCCCCTGCTTGACCCTCGTGCCATCGCGATTGCGTCTCTCGCGTCCTTTACGCTCGCTGGAGGATCTCCTAATGCCGGACATAAAAGAGACGCAAGAAACAGGGTTTTGAGAAATCTTCATTGTGCGCTCTGAGAGCTGCTCTGGAATATAAATCCCACACACGGGACAGGAAACTAGACCTTGAGTGACAGCTGGCTGCGGCCGCCCACCACAAAATGGCCAAGCGGCTTCCCAAAAATATCTTGAAGGGTGACGTGATTTTATTCGTAGACACGTTAAGACTGTTTTCAATTGTCACGAGCTATCCCGAAAATGTATTAGATAGACCCCTAGACCTCTAAAAAATTATGACTTGCTTCTCCAACCAGTCAAATATGTTGAAAGTGTAAGCTCGATCCACTTTGAAAACTTCGACGGGCCTCTCGGACCTCTCAATAATTGTTAAAGGGTACTTTAAGACCCTTCAAAAATTCCGGTGGGCCCCAGCTACTGTTCTAGAATAAGGAAGTGCTATTATTCGATATTTTTTTGCGTTTTTTTAGCTTAACCATAACAAATATCAATTAGTGGCGCTCAACATTGTTACTTAATGTTATTATATATTTTTATTATTGTCAGTTATTCAATCGACTTCAAATTCATTGCCCAACGAATGTGTGTGTGTTCATACGATACTACATTTTTAATGATACGTAGGGTAAAAGTGAAGTCGTTTCCTCGCACAAATAAATTATTATTCCATAAGTTGTTAAAAATATAAACATTGTAGCCATGGCCTTCAGTTCGAAGAATAATCTTTTTATTTCTTTTTGTAGAAAGTTGGCTTTTTTGTAAACACTCTAAACTATCGTATTTACTCGATTCTAAGCACCCCTTTTTCACACCCGCGATGTTCAAAGAGGAGGGGGTGCATAGATTCGGAACATGCCCTGAAAATACTGTAAATTTGCACAATAAATATGAACTTATTATAATCAAAATGAAAGAATAACTGTTCTGAAGGAAATAGATGAAGTAAAGATTGGCGAGTAGCCCGCTTGCCATCAGTTTGCATCACGGTCGACTAGTCGCTCTCGCGACTAGTCTTTTGAAGATGATGTAGGGCGCAATTTTCCGACCGTCGGCAGTGATGCACAGTATTACGGTCACCCTTTGCTTCTCATAGCCAGTTGTACGCACCTTTACTTTCGGGCGCCTACTTCGTCCACGGTGCACGCCCTTGGCATGTCGATGTACACAGGGGTCTCATCGGCATTACCGATCTGCCCGAGTCCGTAGGGTGATTCGCGACGCAGCTTCATCACATAATGTTGGAAGTTGACAAGCTTGTTCTCGAAGTCCACCGGTAGCTTCTGGCAGGTAGTGGTGCGGCGTCTCAAAGAGAAACCGTTCCTCTTCATCATCGGCTCCACCCAGCCTGGGCTTGCGCGGAACTCCGCACTCGGAACTGTTCAGCAGCGCCGTGATTTCCGTTGTCTTCCGCGTAAGAAATACCCGTTTTCTTGAACTTTGTCGGGTATGAAGTTCCTCGCACTCATAATGGACTACTTCCGCAAACCCAGTGCATGTAGCGCCAAGGCGCGATGACTTAGAGCGGTGGCGCCAAAGCGCGAGACTTGGAGCAGCGGCGCCTAAAGCTGAGACTTAGAGCGGTGGTTCACCCAACGTCAGCAACTAATGACGTTTCAAGCGCGCGGCACGAGCAGCACCGACGGGACCGAGCTCCGGCCTCAAAAGAGAACAGCACGAGGCTGGCAGCGTTCGACGATGTAGCAGGGCGGTCTGAGCGGAGCCCCATTTTTACGTTCTTTTTAGTTTTTGTGTGGTTATAAAGATCAGTTTGTTGATTTGCATCGACGGACGTCTTTTCCAAACCTCCACAAATTGGTGACCCGGACGTGATCTGAACACGCACATGATGTTGGTAGCCGATGCCCAACCCATTCCCAGGGTAGATGTCACGTTTGCTAAGGTGGGATGTAAACGTTTCTTCTCAAAGTTAGACTTAGCGAAGGGATATTGGCAGATCCCCATGACAGAATCATCGAAGCATAAAACAGCGTTCTCAGCCGTGAGCGGTCTGTATCACTTCAGATTCATGCCGTTCGGCTTAAAGACAGCTTCCGCGACTTTCACAAAGCTGATGCGGATCCTACTGAGGGGAATACCAAATGCACACCACTATACCGATGATGTTCTGGTGGCAACGAACTCGTGGGAGGAGCACATAAATGCACTAAGGACTATACTCAGAAGGTTGCGCGATGCAGGGGATCACAGTCAAGCTAAGGAAGTGCGAAATTGATTTCACGAAATCAGCTTTCTAGGCCACAGATTAGGATCAGGCCAAGTAGCCCCAAGACAGGAGATATTTTTTACGTTCTTTTTAGTTTTTGTGTGGTTATAAAGATCAGTTTGTTGATTTGCATCGACGGACGTCTTTCCCGAACCTCCCCAAATTGGTGACCCAGACGAGATCTGAACACGCAATATGATGTGTTGGTAGCCGATGCCGAGCCCATTCCCAGGGTAGATTTCACGTTTGCTAAGGTGGGATGTAAACGTTTCTTCTCAAAGTTAGACTTAGCCAAGGGATATTGGCAGATCCCCATGACAGAATCATCGAAGCATAAAACAGCGTTCTCAGCCTTGAGCGGTTTGTATCACTTGAGATTCATGCCGTTCGGCTTAAAGACAGCTTCCGCGACTTTCACAAAGCTGATGCGGATCCTACTGAGGGGAATACCGAATGCACACCACTATATCGATGAGGTTCTGGTGGCAACGGACTCGTGAAATGAGCCCATTTTTACGTTCTTTTTAGTTTTTGTGTGATTATAAAGATTAGTTTGTTGATTTGCATCGACGGACGTCTTTCCCGAACCTCCACAAATTGGTGACCTGAGGAACGCCGCACCTCTGAAGCCCTTTTCCTGCTGCGCAAAGCTCATCAACCACTTCCAGTCGTCACGGCGCAGTCTGGTGAACCCGCCACTGGTGGGCTTTCAACTTTACACCTTCGACTGCCTCAGTTCTGGCCAGCGGACCCTCATATCTGGTTCGTCCAGGTAGAGAGCCAGTTCGCCACGGCTCGGATAACATCACAAACCCAGAAGTTCCACCACATCATCGCAGCGCTTCCGCCGAACATCGCAGTGGAAATTCGGCATCTGGACTTGACACCGCCGGCAGACTCCCCTATGACACCCTCAAGGCAGAGCTCATATGGAGGACCACGTCGTCGGAACAGCGCCGACTTTAACAGCTCCTCACTTCAGAGAAATTGGGCGACCGCAAGCCTTCACAGCTGCTGCGGCGCCTTCAACAACTTTTGGGTGAGAAGGCGCCGACATTCGATGTAGCGCTGCTGCGAGAACTTTTTCTGCAACGGCTCCCGACAGGTGTCCGCATGGTTCTCACCGCTGCCGCTGAACTCAACCTCGAGGATCTGGCAAAGCTCGCGGATTCTGTCATGGAAGTCGCAGTGCCCACCATCGCACACGTCCAAAACCAGTTCGGACCAACGCTTCCCACAACTGCTTCGGCCGAAGCGGTGACACCTCCATGTGACGTCAACAACCTTCGCGATTAGTTCCACAGGGAGATTGGACGACTCTCTGCACAGATCGCCACTCTCACCGATCGCATCCCAGCAGGTCAACGACCAAGGTCATCTTCCCGACAGCGAAGGCCTTGACATCCCTCGCCCTCTCGAGGTACGTGCTGGTACCATCGCACTTTCGACACGCAGGCAAAGAAATTCGTTCCACCTTGCACAGCATCGGAAAACCCGAGACCCACCACTAGATGCGGCGAGTGGTGCCGCTTCCGAAACCAGCCATCTCTTTTTATACTAGACAAGAATACTGGTCTTCGGTTCTTAGTCGACACCGGCGCCGCAGTAAGCGTCCTTCCAGTGACGGCCATGTCGCCCAAGCCGCAACGCGCTAACGTCACCTTGCAGGCCGCAAACAAGTCCGCCATCGCGACGTATGGTGAACGAGCTCTCACCCTCAACATCGGGTTGGGAAGACCACTAAGATGGATTTTTCTGGTTGCCGACGTGACGGACCCGATCCTTGGAGCAGATTTTTTCCACAACTATAACCTGCTAGTGGACATGCAACGGTTACGCCTTGTAGATGCCATGACTCACCTAGCTGTCTAAGGCATAGCACCCATCTCACCACTCCCACAACGTTGCATTCCAATCACTACAAAATTTGAAGACCTACTCCAACGGTTCCCATCGCTCACGCATCCCGCCGACTTTCTGCAACCAATAAAGCACGACGTGACACATCCCATCGTGACGTCCGGACCTCCGACTCATGCTCCTCCACGACGCCTCCAGGACAAACGGTTGAAGAGACCGAAAACCGAGCTTAAACGCATGCTTGAACTCGGCATCATCAGACCATCGTCCAGTCCATGGGCATCACCCCTCCATATGGTGCAAAATAAACCCCCAGGTGATTGGCGGCCCTGCGGAGACTACCGTGCTCTGAACAACAACACCGTTCCAGACCGCTATCCCCACCCTACATCACGGATTTCTCGGCGTCCCTGGAGGGAGCAAACCATCTTTTCAAAAATTTACCTGGTCAAAGCGTACCATCAAAATTCCCGTGGAACCAAGTGACATACTGAAAACAGCCATCATAACACCTTTTGGACTTTTCAAGTATGTGAGGATGCATTTCGGCCTTCGTAACGCGGCCCAGACATTTCAACGGTTTGTCGACTGCGTCACCCGTGGGCTTACCTTTTGTTTTGCCTATGTCGACGACATCCTGGTGTCCAGCGCTAACGCCGAACAACATCTCGAACACCTGTAGATCCTTTTCCAGCACATGGCGGAATACGGGCTCATCATCAACAAGGCCAAGTGCGAGTTCGGCGTTTCACAACTGGATTTTCTTGGCCACAGGGTCGACTCCAAGGGTGTTCGCCCTCTTCCATCAAAAGTCGACGCAGTCAAGAACTTTACAACGCCGACATCAGGCAGGAAGCTTCGCGAGTTCCTTGGACTCGTGAATTTCTATTGCCGTTTTCTGCCGCATTGCGCCACTGTCCTCCAACCCCTGACTGATCTCCTAAAGGAACTCAGCAGGACACCACACCTCTACCATGGTCTCCAGAAGCAGCGGAGGCATTCCTAACCATCAAGTCATCGCTCGCAGAAGCCACAATGTTGGCGCACCCGCTTGCTGGAGCACCTCTCTCTATCACGACGGATGCCTCGGACGTCGCTGCAGGAGGAGTACTACAACAGCTCGTTGACGGAAACTGGCAGCCCCTTGGGTTCTTTTCCACGAAGTTGGCGCCAGCCGAGTCCCGGTACAGCACTTTTGGACGAGAACTACTAGGCATATACCTCACCTTCAAACATTTTCGGCATTATTTGGAGGGTCGGCAATTCACATCCTCACCGACCGTAAGCCGATAACTTACGCACTTCAAACGACCAGCCACCGTCTCTCTCCTCGAGAGAGTCGGCACCTTTCATTTATTGCGGAGTTCACAGGTGACATCCGCCACGTCAAAGGCACAGACAACTCGGCTGCTGATGCGTTGTCACGGATACCTTGCTGCAACGCCATTCCCACCGCTGTGGATTTCGCCGCTCTAGCAGCAGCACAGCAAGGCGACCAAGATATCCCGAAGCAACGATCCGCATCTAGCAAGCTTGAGCTGCGTGACGTGTTACTGCCAGGCTGCGACACAACAATCATCATGTGACATGTCCACGGGATCACCCCGACCGGTGGTACCTCCAACGTTTCGGCGATCCATTTTTAACTCACTGCACAACCTTTCTCATCCCGGCATTCGGGCAACCCAACACCTCATCGCCCAACGCTTCGTTTGGCAAGGGATGAACAAAGATGTGCGTGAATGGGCTCGCACTTGTCTGCATTGTCAGCTGTCGAAGGTTCATCTACATACCTTTGCACCTTTCGCCACAGTACAGACACCCACCGCTCGCTTCGACAACATCCACGTGGACATCGTCGGTCCTTTGCCACCATCCGACGGAGCCATCTACATGCTCACTTGCATAGATAGATTCACCCGCTGGCCTGAAGTTTTTCCTATTGCAGACATCCGCAGCGGAAACCATAGCGAAGACAATCGTCAGTGGTTGGATTTCACGATTTGGCGTTCCGTCAACTATTTCCACCGACAGAGGAGCACAATTCGAATCTCGCTTGTTTAACGAGATCATGACTCTTATCGGGTCTTCCCGAATTCGAACAACAGCGTACCGTCCCGCTGCTAACGGCCTTGTGGAAAGGTTTCATCGTACCCTAAAGGCCGCACTAAGAGCACATAATGACCCGAACAACTGGAGCACACTTCTTCCCATCGTGCTTCTAGGCCTCCGCACAACACTCAAGCCAGACTTGGGATGCACTGCCGCAGACCTAGTCTACGGGCAGTCACTTCGCCTCCCTGGAGAAATGTTTGTTACGTCTCCTCCTTCTACCGTGCCCGATCCTTTCAGCTATGCCACACAGCTTCGAGGAGTTATGCGGAACCTGCGTGCCACACCAACAAGGCATCATGACCGCCATCTGACGTACGCATGCGACGAGTTAACCTCGGCCACACATGTTTTCATGCGTCGAGACGCAGTCAGAAAATCTCTGCAACAGCCTTACGATGGCCCTTTCAAGGTCCTCGAAAGGCGCGACAAGTACTTCGGTCTGGATTTGAACGAGCGGCATGACACCATCTGCATCGACCGCCTGAAGCCTGGTCACATTGAACCGTCGTCCGCATCCAGCCTGCACCCTCTACATTGGCCGCCTCCATATCAGCCATCGGCACCACTCTTACCAGCCACCGAGCGTCAGCATCATCGCTCCGTCTCTTGGGGCACAACACCGCCCCAGTGACTCCTCTAGGGGGGAGCCCTTGTAGCGCCAAAGCGCGAGACTTAGAGCGGTGGCGCCAAAGCGCGAGACTTGGAGCGGCGGCGCCAAAGCGCGAGACTTAGAGCGGTGGTTCACGCAACGTCAGCAGCTAATGACGTTTCAAGCGCGAGGCACGAGCAGCACCGACGGGACCGAGCTCCGGCCCCAACAAGAGAACAGCACGAGGCTGGCAGCGTTCGACGATGTAGCAGGGCGGTTCTGAGCGGAGCCCCATTTTTACGTTCTTTTTAGTTTTTGTGTGGTTATAAAGATCAGTTTGTTGATTTGCATCGACGGACGTCTTTCCTGAACCTCCACATGCACACCGAGAACGGAATACGATTGCGAGACCAACGCGGACGAGTAGGCTTAACAGACCAAACAGCCGACTGCAACAAGCGCAACAGCGTTACTAGAACCACTCAGTTGGGAAACTGCCATACACTCTTAGTCCGGTAACGGCTATTTTGGCGTGAAAAAGTGCCTCTTTTTTAACGGCTACTCGCGGCGTTACATGCTCACGCCGATATTGGCGTTACAAAAGTCACGGCAATATTGACGTGACTTCTGTGGCGCCGTTTAGGCGTTGCAATTTTAGTTCGGTAACGGCTATTTCGGCGTGAAAATGTGCCACTTTTTTAACGGCTACTCGCGGCGTTACATGTCACGCAGATATCTGCATATACAAAAGTCACGCCAATATTAACGTGACTTTTGTGACGCCGTTTAGCCGTTAAAGGCGGCTGACAATTTTAGGCTCTAAGTGACCTTAAAAACGTGACCCCTCGCAACGGCTAATAGTCAATTGGACGCAATGAAAATTGGTGTTACAATCAAAAATACCGTTGTGCGTATATACCTCTTCTAAAAAGCAAGACGGCGGCATTCAATGTCTAATTATTTCAAAAATGCTAATGCCGGTAAACGCTTTCGAACCCGAAATGCAAACTGCAAAGGGACAAATGACTAAGTATTAGTCATTTCCGCGTGCTTTGAGCTTCTTGAGCAAAAAGACATCAGTATCTTGCAATCGCTTGTTCTTTTTAATGGCGGTCGGAGCACAAATAATAGACTATATGCCAAAATCGTATGTCAACTCGAAATAAACTAACAAGAGACGAAAACGAGAATAACTGAGTTTCAACAGTTTATTGCGGACATTTAAAAAAAGTTTCAATCCCATGATTAGTGGCGACAGTGGGGTACATCACGGCAATTTTGTTCTTTATATCTATGAGATGCTTAAGCGTTTTGTCTTTAAGGGTGAACAGAATGCAAACAGGAAACGGCGTTCTATTTCTGAAGGAGGTGGAGTTTCTGAAGGATGTTGCGGAGCCTCAAATTAATCCAGCAAGGTTTAAAGTTTTCGGCGGGGTTAAGCAGGGTGCATATCACATGAGCAATGCCACTTTAGCGAACAGCGACATTTGAGCGAATCGACGTTTTAGTAGAATAACGGGAGCGCGCGTTAAGCCATCCGCCGCACTGCGCTTTACGCCGCTTCGCGGCGACAGTCTGCGGCGGCTCATTACAAAAAGAGTAAAGCTATACGCACTCCGGAGTGCATTTCGGACGAGATGGCTATACGCACTCCGCCGAGAACTCATGCCCGTCGGGCCACCCTTTTCGAACGGCGCGTGTATCACTGGGAGCGTGTTAACCCAGCCCCCGCCTGCGTTCACGCCGCTTCGCGGCGACAGTATTGGCTGCTAATTACAAAACGTAACCAGTACACGCCGCTTCGCGGCGTCCGGCCGGCAACCCAAGCCCCGCTGTCCCCGATCGCACCTCCGGAAAGGGAGTCCCATTTAATTCTGCGAAGTTTCGTCGACAACATTATCGCAAAAAAGAAATGTCGTAAACATCGCATTATGCCTCGATAAAACAAAATGAAAAAAAAAAAGTACGCCCACCGCGGATCGAACCCGCGTCCACTTGCGTACAAAGCGGACGCCTTAGCCCCTATGCTATGCCATCGCTGAAAAAACTCGTTGTGACCATTCGTTTTATACGAGTTTGGCGGAGTGCGTATAGCCATCTCGTCCGAAATGCACTCCGGAGTGCGTATAGTTTTACTCTTACAAAAATGTGAACCCATTTTGCCCACTCCGAAAATGGCGCTTCGCGGCGTCCGACTATTCGCTAAAGTGTCATTCGGTGAAACGTGGGCGTTCGCTAAATTGTCATTCGATCAAGTGAGTGCCTCCCGTTTAAGCACAATTCTGTAAATTTTAAAAACAGCCAAACGCTCACCAAAAACTCAAGACGCCCATGGCTTGCAGGCGCGTGACCACAGTATAAGCACCAGCCGAACGGAGATGCAACGTTCCCACTTCCAATGGGGCCACCTGTCCCTCTCATGAACTCCTGACAGTCGCAACCTTCATGGCGACAATGGCCGCGCACTACGCCAGCCGTATGCAGCTCTGAGGTTCCGCGGGTGGCCAAAGTGTGGCGCCACATGAAGCTTAGGTACGCCCATCCCAACGTTTATAGATACTTCGTCCAGTTCCGTATCTCCTCGGCGCGCCTGTGGGGAGGAGGCGGCCCGGCGCGGTCCCCGCCACCGCAGCGCTGCGGTCGAAGGTTGCGCCATCAGGACGATCGCCGCTCCCTTGCGCGCAATGTTCAGCACGCCTACTGCAGCCCGGGATCTCGGCTGATTTCGCGAGTAACGCGCTATTATTTTAATTTCGGTCGTTTTTGAACAGAAGGTAACTTGCAAATGATGTAACACCGAAAATAATACGTACGTGCAAGCGGTTCAGCCTTGGCCCGCAGCGGTTGTCACTATGCTTGGTTGCCTCACGTCGTCAATAAAACGAGCGAGACGAGGATCGTCTGCGCGGTCGGTATGAATTTATTCCATATATTCACAGAACGCACGTAGTGATTTAATGTCGCGAAAAAAAGCTGCGCGTCGCAATCGCGCCGTCCTGGGCATTTTTTTTTCTTTTTTGTCTTACAAAATATATCGATCTTACCTATGCTATTTTAGAAGATTTGCTCAACTTGCAATTTAGTAAAGTATCTACAGAAACTGCTCATTCACAACACATTACACAAGCCGTAACACAATCAATTTTATTTTGCTAACTCGCAAAAAATAAAAAAGGGCTTCAAATCACGCGCAAAACAAAGCCTGTTACAGTTAAAGCTCCACTATACAAGCTTGTCCTTTTTCCTTCTCTTGGGCCCTTATGGCACTATCGTTTTCTTGGCACTTTTGCGTGCGAAAAGTGCATACGTCACGTCACAACGAACGTCGTATCACAAACCGTCGAAAGCAATCACACACTCGAAGGGCAGAAAACCAACAGATCACGTAACAAACAGCGCGAACAGCGAGCGAAAATGCAAGCCCAACCACGTAACCGGAGCTGGCCTGGCCGGCACACACGCGCAAGCTTCGATCGCAGCGCCCTCGCAGTCCCTAGGATCGGTCGCGCCCGCCTGGAGAGGGGCAGTTCGGGAACTGGAGAAGTATCTATAAACGTTGCGTCTATCCATAAGTCTTCGTACATCAAGTCATTCGTTCCAACCCAGACGTGGTTCTCAGTCTCACCGCCGCACTTTTGATCGTCGTGTCGCATATCAGTCTGCGCGCTTTCAGCCAATCATGGGCGTTCAGGGAGAGATCCGTTATCGACCGTTATTTTTGTTTGCTCTTTCGACGCGCGTGCGGGCGAGCGGTGTGCGGCGTACGCGAAACGCTCGAGCGCAAGCAAAACTTTCGGCGGTGGGGGTCTGCGCGTTAGATGGTTCTTTCAGCTTTCAGTTGGGCGGGATGGCTGCTGTCTATGGACATTACTGTGCAGCAAAGTGGTGCCAGCATACGACAAAAGCCGCTGACTGCAGTTTTTTTCCGTTTTGCGACGGACGACAGGTGAGAGTAGAAACTTCGTACGCGTGATACTGAAAGAAGTGAACGCGTTAAGTTCGTGCGCTATTTTTCTTCTTTTCCATTTACTTTTTCAAATAGAGCCAGTAAATGGATCTGCTATGCGAATCGCCCAGAGTTCAAGTTGCTGCCGTTGAGCAAACTCCGCGAACGTCGTCTCTGCGGCGAACATTTCGCCGCGTCTGCCCTCAGGAGTTAAAAAAACACGAATCCGGGAAAATGCGTGCCCATCGGTCCTGGTGACGAATCCAGTATTGGAGGCCCTTGTCTCTCCAGGTCAGCCGGTTTCAAAATATTTAATTAGGGTTTGTAGGTAGTAATAGCAATTTCCTTCCTTTTGAAATTACGTGCCATATCACGTACCTTTTTGCGATATGAGCCCCTCGTTGGCCAAAATAGCCGTAATATAGAGGCATATTATGATGCGTTGCTGCAGAAAGCTGAGATTATCGACTGAGGAGATATCGGCAATACGCATAAGGGCTTGCGGCGCCCACGTGAGAGTAGGCAGCCTTAACGGGCCGATATTGTTACGGCTTGTTTGCTTCTTGCTCGAGTTGTGAATTTTTTTACTGGGTGTGTGCAACTTGGTGCATATATTCGTTACTTAAAATCCTGTATGCAGTAATAAAGTAAATATGTACATAATAATTGAAAAATGGCGAGATGCCAGTGAACGTAATTATTTCTATATGATGTCACGTGTTACATGTTTGTATATCTATGCTCTTGATCTCGCCATAAAGCTGACTTATTCATTGTTTATGTATTCCTGTAAACTTTCTCTCAATTCAGTAAATAGCTAGGCATTTTTAGAACGTGAAATGACTTCAAATAAAGTGCGTCTGATTCAATCTTCTGGTTTTATTACGTTTCCTTGGCGAGGTTGTGTGCAGTGTGCTTGTTGTTAGGCATCGATAAAAGTACAGCAAACACAGATGTCCGTATCAAGCGACGTCCGTGTTTACAGTGTGAAAAAGCGATGCTTTAACACAGACGCACGAGCGCGCGCCGTACGCCAAACCTCAAAACGCATCACCACCCATCATCGTACAGGCACGCGCGATAAACACACGCAGAAGAATGGATAGTTGGGCGAGTTGGTGGGAATTCATCGTAGGAAACAGCGCGAAAAACAGACGAGGACGAAGAAGAAACACACGGGACGAGCGCTCGTCCCGTGTGTTTCTTCTTCGCCCTCGTCTGATTTTCGCGCTGTTTCCTACGATAAACACACGCATACAAAAAAAGAAGAAGAGAGAGGGGGGAGGAGGAAGGAGAGAAAGGTGAGCAGGCTGATGATGATGGTAGCTGTTCGCTTTAGTAGCGCCGTGGCGCCATCTGCAAGTACTTTACAACCCAGACTTAGTTCGCGAGGCTGCCGCAGCGCCTAGCGGCGCTAGTTTCGCCGTACCACGGTGGAAGGTACAGCTGCACCCGGCTGACTACGCCACGAATGTCTGCGGACGTAAGCATCGCAGCGCAACCAGCGCAACTCTTCCTTCCGGTCCGTAAGTTCGGAGACAAAGACAATGGCGAGGCACCGAATCCGAGTCCGACAATCCGTTGCGCGCCTTCTCGTGGCGAAAAAGAAGCTGTGGGTTAGTCCAAAAATCGCGGAGTCGCCGACTCCCCCGCCCCCTCCTTCCCCCTGAAAAAGTATAATGGAGAGGTCCCTCTTAACACGTTCCGTCATGTTGGCCGTCGTTAAACCGAGTGTCCTCGCGCCAGACCTTCAAGGTCAACCGTGCTCGAGCCCCGGGACCGGCGCTTTGTCGGTTTGTTTTGCTCGTAGCACTGCCAACGCACGCTGCCTCCGGCGAGACCCGAACTTTGAAATTGTACGTTTATTATTTTTGTGCTCTGAATTTAGCCGTTACTCGTTCTGTCGGCGTTACATTATCAGCATGACAAACAGCTTGTAACGCCAATGATGTGAGGAGCTCTTAATGTCACGGCTATAAATGATGCTGTAACGCCTAAGTGGTCTAGGATGACGTGGAAACGCTGGACTGTCATGGCTACGCTTAGGGTCACTCTCTTGTCATGCCGAAATCAACCGTATGTCACGCCTAAAAAGGTTGTAGCCGTTTCATTAGCCGTTACCGGACTAAGAGTGTAGAGACTGCTCTGAAAAAGTGGCACCGATCCGTCCACGAGAACCGAGCTAATGGCGATCCCAACGCCGCTACTTCTAGCGGCAGTCCAGGAACTGCACGTGACTAACATTTTCGTTGTAATCGGCCATTTTGGGGCCAGAACAGATACTGCGGAAGGGGCTTCGAGGTACCGCCCCCGACTTCCAAGCGGACGCGCCGCGGTTTACCACCGTGGTTAATATGCGCCTAACTCAGGACGCGCTACCTGAAATCCCCGCTGAGGCAGGTTTGTATAAAAACAATATTAATTAGACTGCAAAACCTTGCGAACTAAAAATTTTAGAAAACAACACGCGCCCCCCATTTTGTACTAAACTCCAATAAAAGTTACTACAAAAAGTGTTTTTTCCGTTAGTTTTTACGCATATACATATTTTCTAAAAGCTCAAGGCGACCACAGTTAAGACAAATGATACAGAGTGGCACTGTTGTCGCATTTGGCTCGGTCTCGGTGGACGCCAACGGCCCAGGTTTCAACGGTGAGTTTCCCAACTGAGAGTTCTAGTAACGTTGAAGCGCAAGGAGACCAAACAGACAAAACATCTTCGATAGAGGGTACGGAAAGCACCCTCTTACGCAACCTGCACGGGTGCGAAAGTGGAAAATGACGGTATGTTCTGCCATCTATTAACTGACGTTGAAACCAAGAACTAGCGGCCGTTCGCGACTCCGGCGCTCGGCGATACCGGCGTCTCCGATCTTAAATTTCTTGTCGGGAGGGGGTGCCTACATTCGCATGCAAATCTTCCTCAGCTGTTTATGTTTGAAAGGGAAGGGAGTGCTTGGAATCGGTGGGTGCTTAGAATCGCGAAAATACGATAGGTGTCAGTAAAGTTAAAATATCGTTATATGTATAACATAAAGAAGCATATCACGGCTTTGTGTCTGGAAGAGAGTCATTCTGGATTAATACGATAAAACAAGTCACCACCAAACATTCAATTAATATAAGAGGGCTTCGAAATTTCTTAACCAACTTATTTTCATTCCAAGCGTGACACTGACGTTATATGCCAACGATGTGCGCATTGTGAGAAGGGCAAATGAAAAGTAAATAGAACCTGCCAGAAGTAGAAGGTTATGCTAAAGCTTAACAGCAATGTTTGTTCTCAAATGGTGCGACAGCTGATCCTCAATAAACACAGTCACCCCTGAAAAAAGAAATATGCGTAAATAATAGGCCCCCACAGATGAATAATTGAATGGTGATGATTAATTGTACTGTAATTTTAACACAACCAGACAAACTTCAGCTCTTTATATTCCCGGTTGTTTGATTCAATAAGTCCTACCACCAGTATAATTCCGTGGACTTTGAAAATCAGTTTGCACGCACGCAACATTCTTTTCTATCACAATAAGTCTAAAAGTTATGAGCATGCCATCTCTACTGACAGTCTATTTAAACTTTGCATATTGCGCTTTAAAGTTTTGAACACCTGCTAAATCACTTATATATTCATTTTTGAACTGCAATAGAACTCTATTACAGTTTTGATTTCGTGGTACGTCAAATCACTCCGGAAAGGCATTTAGTTTAAACTAATGTAGCAGTCAGTCACGGAGCCGCTAGCCAGTTGTTTGTGGAAACATATTTATTGGTTAAAAAAAATGGAAAATAAAATAAAGCTGGTACTTATGAGACTAAAACTCACACAACAGAGCTGAATCAACAGTTAACACAAAGTTGCTTTAAATGAAGTATTTAGTACACACATGATAGTTTTTCTAGTTTGCTGGCCTCCTTACAGCTTGATGAGCTATTTCTTCTTCCCTTTCTTCACGTTTGAATAATATAAAAAGCACACAGTGTTCGTCGTGCTAAGTGTTGCACTGAGATAATGTGTGGGACGTTGCATGTTGGTTGTTCAGGACTTTAGTATTGGGGTAGGAAATGCTATATCACGACCCCGGAGCTACGAGAGTTCAGCTCCAGCGTTATAGTATTGGGGCAGAGAATTGTATTTTACTATACCGGAGCTACGATACTTCATTGTTTAAAGAGTTTACTGAGAACGACCATACGCGTGCAACGTCTTCAGGTTGTGATAAATGAACATGCCACACACATCCGGCAGCACCAATAAAACAATGCGTGACGCATGCTTCGCCGCATTATTCGAACAGCGCACGAAGCTCGATGACGAGGCAAGGAGTCTGCTGCGGAGTCTTATATCTTCTTTGTTCGCGACGTCACAAAACAGAGATAATCATAACGCCAAATGCGCCCAGTTAGTTTGCACACGAAGCAAATGCTCTGCGGTAACCAGACTAAAAAGAAAAGAATGTCATGAGATACACAAGCAACTGAGCCACATCCGCGGCATATGCTTTACAACGATGTGGTTCTATATGTTTGTATATAGTGTAAATAATTTGTTATGTAAGATAACGCGTACGTACATAATGGCGACGCGGACATGATGACAGGGGTTTGTGAATCCTACCCGGTTCAATGGGAATTTGGCGGTAATCTTTTACCTAATTCAGCTTCTTGAACATCTTGGCACCCTGTACAAGATTCAAAATATTGTCTGCAGGTGCGGTGCGTTAATCCAACGGAGAAGGTTGGTGTGCGGGTATGAATAAAGCAAAATAAACTGGAGCTGCGGGAAAAATAGAGGTGCTAGTGTGGTAAAAAAAGCATCACAAGACCGAGGGTTATGGGGCTACTTTGGTTAATAAAGGCATAAATCGATGACTGAGATTATAAGTTGCTAGAACGTTTAGACAGCTTTAAAAAACATAGCAATAAACTTTGATTATCCTGCAAATAATTAATATCGAATAGTGATGAAATCTAAGAAGTGTGTCGAAATTAGTTGTCAAAAAAGCAAACAATCAAAAGAGTTTGCTTAGATTTTAAACAAAAGTGACTACTGTAAACGTATTTTTTTTATTGGAGGTTTTGATTTTTATAATTTTGATAATCTGCCTAGTTTTCTAGAACTACGAAATATCTGAGTTTAGAGGTCACTTTATTACTGTATTGAAATGCTCGATATATAGTCACAAATTGCTTGAATGTAAGTCAGATATAAAAGTAAGAAGTGTTGCCAGAGTAACGATGAATTATCCTGTGTCAAAGCGCAGTAATTTCGTGGAGCTTAAGTGATGTTACAAACTTTATAAACTATCTCGGATGGAAAGGTGATAGAACCAAGTGCTTTCTCAAACATCGCGATTTTCCTTTATTTTTAAGTGTTTTTTATAATAATAAAGCAGTTCAAACACAATTCAACAAAATTCAAGGTGACGCTTTAAAAATGTTGGTGGTATAGAAGTCTCGTCATGAATGTCTATACAAGGTGTTTCGCTTTAACTAGAAGTTACTTAATAAAAAAAGGATGAGAGTCCTCATAAAATATTTATCAGGCTTGGCGGGCATTATATGAGGCGGTAGCCGTCATAGTAAGCTGGACGCTAAACAAATCTTTGCTAATTAAGTTTTTTAAGTGACGGTTTTAGAGAACACGTAGTAATTAGATGGAATTTACTATTAGAGGCCAGACCAATTTGAAAAACAAATGTGCTAAATTTTTATAGTCCTTGATATTATACTGCATGAATGTTCACGTTTTCTATTCATATTTAAAACTTGCGAACCAAAAGGGCATTGGAAGCCCTGCCACAATGACGCTTAAGAGAGTAATGTGGTCGTTTCAGTCACGTCATACCTTTTATCATATCTGTTCAGGCTTTTTTTAATATTAAACAAATTGTTTAAAAAAGCTGTGAAATTTAAACTTTCGCGGTTGGTGCAGCTGAGTTATACGGCCAAGCGGACATAGTATATAGGGTTAATTGGAATGATCATTCGGCTAACTGAAAACAATTTATTAATTAACTTTTTAATGAGCGAAAATATACATATGGTTTCATTCAAAACGTTGCAGAACCCCTAAATCAGTACCTCTTAAGAAAGACTTCGAGCGCTTGAGAAGCACACTAGTGCCTTACATTTATCACTCATGCAGCAGGAGCAAGGCTGCCTGTGCGATAATGCACCCGCTAGATTTTCGGCATCTTCTTACAGCTGAGCCTTGTAAAAATTCTCGCTATCCGGCTTCATGGAGTTGTGTTTTTCACATGTAGAATGAGGTTGAGACAGCTTTAGCTGCCCGTGGGCAGTCCAGACCAAACACATTAGCGTCTGCAAGAATCACTTATATTAATACCTCAACTGCCAGGAATGACCTAATTATTCCATTGATTTAAGTTGAGGGAGCCAGTAGATCGGCCAGACAGGCATATGTCTGAGTGATGGCCTCAGGGATTCTTTACTTGAAGTCTCAAAGGTATAAGTCTGTTCGTATATGACCATTGTCGTTCATGCGCGCATTTGCCCTGACTGCACGACCCTGTTCGTCAAAGCAGACGTCCTCGGCAAAGAGGGCTGCAAGCTACGACGGTAAATTATTGAAGCCTTCAAAGTCAAGCGGCACTTCAACAATGTGTGTATGTTTTAACTTTTACTTTCGGCGGAAGAACTAGGTTTTCTAGCACTGGAACCTTCATACCAGTATCTTCATCTTTTGTATCATCTGCCTTTAAGCTTTTTTTTTCGTTTTCAGCTTTCTTCTTATCATAATATTGTCCTATTCTCAGTGCTTTAGGAGAATTCTCATTCTGATAAATATTTGTAAATGCCGTTGTTCATTAAAGCAATTGCGTATGACTGTGTTTACCTCCTGTGAATAGTTCAGTTATTTCTTATTTTTGTGCGCGCTCGCCGTGTATACTTAATATTAAGGCTTACCTGCCAACTTCATTAACGAATACTTACAACTATAAGCGAGTAAACAGCGACAGACACACAAGGAAAATGGGGCATACAATTGTCTTTATTGCGTACTGATTTGAACCCATATTTGAACCAAAATTCGCGCTAGAGGCTGTATTGTAAGAATTTGTTTTTAAATATATAAAATGGTGTATTTCACCGGATCAGTTACAGTTACAATAAAATAAAATCTAGAAATTGATACAACAATTTATTCTTGGGTTGAGCATTCGAAGCACGCTGTAAATTTTACATGTAAAAAAATCAACATAAAGAGAGCGAGGACACGACACATAACCAAGCAAAATAACTAAAAAAATCAGGAATACGATTCAGAATTCGCCATATTGTACGCAGAGTGAAAGATAGAGGTATTATGGAAGCCATTTTTAGCTGGTGCAGTAGCTTTATTCATATAACTTTAACCACCTGCAAAGCAAGCAAAACAGGAAATTTCGAAATTAAACTTATATATTGTCAGCCGCAATTGTGCTCAAAACTGAAAACCTGGAGTTACATAAAAAGAACAAAAAAAAATGAAAGCCGTTTACAACTCCCTGTAACGCCGAATTGGAGCGCAGCTCTTGAGGAGGAGGAGGGAGGGTAATCAGGGAGGGTATACCCCTCCTCCTCCTCCCCTCATTCTTCAATCTCCTCCGGGGGGTCACGTGACCTCAGGGGGAGGGGGTCACGTGACCTGAGGGGTCACGTGACCCCCTCCCTCCCACCCCGAGGTCACGTGACCCCGGGGGAGGGGCTCACGCGGTGCATTATGGGATATTTCCCATAATGCACCGCGCGGTTACGCCGACGGCGACGCCGACGCCGCTCAGGCCGGAAACGGGCGCCTAAGAGCTGCGCTCTAAAACTAAAAGAAGGCGATATTTTTGGCGCTCATACATACATATCGGCGATCGCTCGTTTCAATCAAAAAGTATGAGTGGGTTATTCACGCACGTACGTGAATTACAATTCTATCGCTTTGTGGCACTTCTACATATTCCCAAATACAATATGTTGTCAAGGTGTGCTGTAAATGCCTCCCAAGTGTTTATTCCACCTCCACAGAATAACTGCGAACATATTAGCGGTAGTGGTGTAAATGTCCCGCTTTTTTATTTGTAGCGCGCGACCTGTTGTTGCGGAATGACTGTGCATATATCGTCATCTCCTAATTCGGATGAACTAAAACAGACACGGAATGCTTAGAGCAGCATTTAGCTCCGACAATTCAATAGCCTTTTCCTGAGACCAGGAAGAATCTAAAATTGAGCAGCGGTGCGTGAAAATACGATCCAAACAATTTTACATCCTCATCGTTGTTCAAATCGCTCGGATTTCCAAGAGCAAACGAAACCATAAAAAAAGTAATTTTTTGTATACAGCCATTAAGGCGTCACACTCTTGCTCTTCCGGGATGCACAACGCTGTCAACCAATGTTCTTTTCCGTAGATTATCTGCTCCACCCTCGACAACTATTCAATGTGCAACCTTCCTTTATGGAGGTTCCAGTCGATTGGGAATAATATGAAGGGCAAAGCTCCTTAGGGTCTAGCCTTGTCCGTCCGTCCGTCCTTCCGGCGTCCGTGCTCACATCGATTGCCATCCCATCTGTATTCTTAAAAAAATAAAAAAAGATTTGCGCAGTCAACAGGATTCGAACCTGTGCGGGGAGACCCCAATAGATTTCTAGTTCATCGCCTTAGCCACTCAGCCACGACTGCTAAATCAGTAGGGGGCTCTGAGATGTGGTAGTAACTCAAGAGCTCGGCATGTCATGGATGAATCGTTGCATGTAGCCGCTCAACGTCTATACAGGAGAGGGCGCTGTGGTCAAATGCGTGTATAATCGCGTGAAACTTTGCATGCATTGGCTCAACGTTTATAGACGAGAGGGCGCTGCGGTCAAATTCTCAAATGCGTATATAACCACGTTCCATACCACACATTCTATTTCTGACATTGACCGTTGACTTAAGCGGTGGAGATGCGTTCCCACGGCTTCTAGCGGATCCAAGCTGATCCGCTAGAAGAAGCACTGGCTCTGCATTTAACCGACCATAAAGCAGTAATAATAAAGTCGAAACGCAACCTGGAACTCAGCACTACCAAAGAGCAATAAAAAATAAGCACCATCAGCACTACCTATGAACAAAATCAGTATCATCAGCACCACCAGAGCTTCGCCCCAATTAATATCAATCACCACGTGGAGATGCGGTATTTTTTTCGAGAGAGAAAGCAAATTTTTTTAGGGCTGCAACGCTTTTTTTGCAATTGCTACTGGTAGTAGACGGTGTAGGCCAATGCCGCATTATGGCGATTTCGCGTAGCATCGAGGCGTCACAAGTATCGCTGCAGTTCGTTCCCCTGCTCGAGGCGAAAAGTCCTCGTAGCTTTACACGAGCGCCCCCTCTTGATATCACGTAATCTTGTCGCCAAAGCTTACCTACAGTTTCACGTCATTGGATTCCGGTTCCTGCTGTGCCAAAAGCAGGATATTTTTTTTCGTGTCTTTATCTATTCACCTTACAATTAAATGATTTTAATATATAGTGCCTGAGTTTGTGCCAAAAGTAAATCATTTTAAATATTTTTCAATCTTTGGTAGTGATTTTTTTACCACATAGTTTTAGACAGAGTGAGTCATTGACACTAGAATTGTTCCCGAAAAATACGGTACTGAAATCAAAAATTGAAAGTTTTGAACATTTACATCAACTTACGGTGACAATGCGGCCGTGCAGCAACGACTTTGTTTCTATCATTTTCCGTATTGTTGAGTGAAAGCAATTTCATGTGCTTTTCTTGGCTCAAACTTTTCCCAGTTTCTCGAAAGGTACGATCATGCAGAAGGTAATTCAGTTAGGCTAGTGGCAGAACAACCACATCATTTTGATGTGTCCAGATCAGAAGAGCGAGCAGTCATCAAGTATTCGTGCTGAGGTAGACAAGCAGTCTGCCCGCGCTCTAACAATATTTACAAATCTGCAATTTTCAGATAGTCATAGTTGGTCGCACGGCCTAACCTATCGTGAACGTTATTAGAATCTCTGACAGGCTGAGAATGACAGGAAGATATTTCAGTTATCCCGCTAAGCGAGCTTTCGACCCCTAATAACAAATTGAGTCTCGTGATCTTCAAGTGTGCACTCACAGCCAAAGCACAACAGAATGCAACGAGCGCGTGTGGGACACCGGAAATACGTAGGAACGAGGCCCTGCAGTTCTCGTCCCGTCGGTAACTCTAGTATATTGTAATTAGCTAATGTACACCATAAAACTTGTCGGACATTTTCTCTGCGAAACGATTTATTGCGCTCGTAAAAATCAGGCGAGCCGACGACGTCCATATCAAAATGCGTAAATTGAGCATGCGTTACGCCGTCAACAGATTTCGCTATACAATCGAAGTAGCGATACCTTTGTGGTACAGTAGCGATCAAACTCCGAAAACTGCGCACACACGAAATATTTCAGCAGAATACGAAAAAGTACGTCAGATTTTGCTTACAGCGTTTGAAAGTTAACAACGCAGTATATCAAAGGTTTGGTTGTATACTTGGCGACAACCTTCTATACTCGGTGACAACCTTCCTTGGCAATGGAGTGGAGGGTACAGGCAAGCGTTCCCTCTCTCATTTTGAGCGATGAATAAAGCTGTGCGCGGGCTCTCCTCCTCTCCACTGCATTCACAAGAAAAGTTGTAGCCGAGTATAATTGCATAGAGACAATGCATATGCTCTTCATCGCCATCGTATATCTACTTCTTTTAGAAAGGGAGGATGTATGCGCTCATGTACCATTAGAAATCTTGTAATAGACACGAGTGCTGAATGAAAGACCGAGCCTGCACTTTTTTACAGGGCTGATTATGTTGTGGGTATTTTGTGTGCATTCAATGGGATCTTAAATGTTATTTTGATTAATTGAGGGCAACGTGCGATTAATGCTATATTACGCCTTTTCAGAAATGTACACATCGTGGCTTGTGGGTGAAAAATGTTCACTTAGAATAGTCGGGGCACATGATCCGTGGAACGTTTCAGTTTATTTTAAGGACGCCACTATTGAACTTTGCTTGCATTTCTCATACCTTTAAAAGTCTGGAATTATCTTGTGTATGGTACCTCTCATCAGAAACAAGATTGTCAAAAATCCAAACAATGCATGAGGGTGCGTTGATGCTATGAATCAGATTGGTGTACCGGTATGAAGAAAGCGAAATAAAGCGGAGCATTGCGACAAGCAGGGGATCTAGAGAGCTGGAAGAAACATAAGCAGACCAAGTGCTATTGAAGTATTTGGAGTATTAGAAATATCAAGCGATTACTGATATAGTAAAATCCCCCAAAACCTAAGCAGATCAAATAAAAAAATCTTGCGTACACTTTGTAATGATAAAAATATTTCCAGTGGTAAAGTAACAAAATATATGAATGGTCACGAACGTAGGGGTCAAAAGAGAAAATAAATTAGTTGTTTACAAATTTGATAAAAGTGACTTTGTAAATGTTTTTTTTTTTGAAGGTGTGCGTTTCTATAAATGTGATACAAGATCTTGTTTTCTGGAACTACCAAATATCAAAATTTAAAGATCAATGTATTGGTGTATTAAATACTATTCGATACATGCGATCACACATAGCTAAAAGGTAAATCAAATATATCAAGTAAAAACAGTCGCCAGAGGGACGATAAATATGCGTTGTGACAAAGCGCAGTCTTTCCTTTTAGATACAGTCATATAACACATTTTAACAGTCATCTGCTCCTGGAAAGGTGACAATTTCAATTGCTTTCTTTGAGAACGCGATTTGCTTTGTTAGTTAATTATTCTTTATTAAATAAATTCAAACACAATTGAAACAAAGTTTCAAGCTAGAACTTTGAACTGTTTTCGTGGTATATAATCCTCGACTAGAAGGTAAACATAGGGTGTTCGATTTAAAATCTAAAAAGCTTTATTATGCAAGTGGCTGAGAGTTAAACTGATGCCGCCTTTAAGTATTTATCAGGCTCAGCGACATTATTTATGCGATTACCGTCGTGGTAAGTGGGGTAATCAACAAATATTTGCTAAGTGCTTTATGAAATATAGTTTTCGTTCGACGTTTGCAATAGTAATACTAATTTCAATATCTCTTAGTGAGTTGACAAAATCGGCATCATCGCCATTGATGCCGATTTTGACGCCTCTTTATTGATTCCATTCACCACGTAACGTCAGCTCCGTCTGGACTTAGGATGAAACCAATGCTACTAGATTATGCAAGTTGTGCAACTTCGCGGAGAGAGCTACTCCTGCAAATTCTATTTGAGTCCGCCTCCCGTTGTTTGAAGCGCAATCTAAACTTTTGTTTGAAACTCCATTGATTAGATTACGTTGATATGCCATCTACACGCTGTGCCTCGAACCACATTTGTTTCATAGAATGTCGCCACTCACCATAGCAGCCACGCTCTAAACCAGGGTCTCCAAACATTTTGGCTAGGGACAGGATTGAGGACATATCGCTGACTCGATGGCTGGAAAATATTTAATACTATATAAATCAGAAATTATTAAATTCAATGTGCGAAAACAAGCATTTGAATGCAAACATTTATACTAGAAAAATGAAAAATAATAAAGAATAGAATCCGATGAAGGCATTAACTTTGCTTGTGTTGACTCTTTTCACCGTAGTATTTGTTGCACTGATATAAAGCGCAGGACGTTAAATCTTTGTTGCCCAGCTCTGCTGCCATGTGGATAGAGAACATGGTAGCATGGCATTACTGGTGCCACACAACGTCAGGGCCAGAGAACGCTTCCTTAGCACAGCTACATGCGCGCCGGGTGGTGCACGAAAGCACCCGTCTGTCAAAAGCCAGGCCGGGTCTTGCTACACCGTGGCAAACACCCCGTCCTGTTTGGCCCCCGCTGCCAAAAAGCTCCAGATTCAGAAGTCCCTTGTACGCGAGGCCCCGTGTCAATTGAGTGCACGGGTTCTCAACGTGACGGCAGAGCATTCTGCTTTTAACCAAGAGATAGATGTGGCCGCGAGCCTGTGCTTACGTAATCATGAGGCAGCCCGGGACTCAAGTAGTAAATAACTAGAGAAAGCTTTCCGTTCTTTGGGCGTGCCCTAAAAATGTATGTCTTGCGATGTTAGGAAGGGAAAAGACATGACAATATCGTTTCACTGGTAAAAGAATTTGAAGTTACAGCACTATAAATATGCGTTGAACTGAAGCTTTCGTCGACTCTGAAGCACGCCCGAATTTACAGTTCCGATGAAGTGGGTTCTGTCAAAACTGCGAAGCCGTGAATCAAGGCGCCATATCTCGTCACAGCACTGCAAACACCAGTCCCATTTTGCCCTGCGTCATTTTAAAATGGATTCGTACTCATCAAGGCAGATAAAGTTCATAACTGTGCGTCTGCGTATCCGTCTATGACAGCGAGCGCATCGCCGATATTGATGCTGCCGATTTCTGCAATTGGCCATACCTGTACGTCATTTGGAGTTTTTGTACGATTGAAGTAAGCCTGATGTTGTTTTCATCTTTCAACTTCTGGAGACCCTCGGTAGACGCTCAAAAGATTGAGTTAAGACATGGAACAATGCTAGTTGAAGCGCAAGAGTAAGGGCGGACAGGAGAGTGAGGACGGGGCGCTTTGGCACGCGGGGCCGCGGGATGGGGTGATAGTGAACGATGGGGGTTTTACGAAACCACGGGGCGCACGAAGTGGGCGTGAAAGAGCAGGGATTCTGCACGCGGAGCGATCGTTGCTTAAGTACCCTGCTGCGCAATGTCTTCAAGCTGCCGCGAAATAAAAGATCCGAGAAAAGAGTATGAAAAGAAAATATTGCTGTGAAGCAGGCTTTTTGACGTTTACCCAGAACCTCGCGCCAAGCGACGTGATAAGCGAGGAACGTGCTGCGGCCGTGTATGGATTTTTCTGCTCGCATCGACACAAACGACAATAATGATTTCCGAGAATAATGACCCTGTAGTTCGCCTACGCCGCCAAGACACCGTGGTGACCAAGACCAAAAAAAAAAGAAAAATGTAACAATACAAAGTAACACTAGAGGCCGCACAGCCTGTGACATATGACTTGGAAGCCAGGTGCTGTTTGTATTTTGTAAATAATGTCCAATATACCCAGGCAGCACACCACTGCCAGGACCCCCTACGTTGGCCCAATGTTGGCCAAAAATGGTTCGAACGTTGGTTTGACGTTGGCATTTTCAGGAAACGCCTACCCCAGGCCTAGTATCTGGTGGTCCAACAGCCTGGTGCCAGTGTTGGACCAGTGGTTAGTGGCAACGCTCGACCCCAGCACGTTGGACCAGCCTGGTTTGCGCTTTTTTTATCAAATATTGGCATAGGGGTTCCACCCGTTGACCTGCCTATTGGCTATTCCAATGTTGGCATCCGAGTATAATACACTGGCTATTTTTGCATACATTGTCCATGCCATTATAGGAGTGCCATTTTTCCTGCCAGTGGTCTAACCTCGCGTCAAAAACAGTGCCGAGAGCCAAGCAAGTCCCATGGCGCTCTCTCCGCAAGTACTGTTTTCTTTTCTGGTACCAAAATCTAATACGTCCAGCAATGGTACAATGCTTGGACGCTTTAGAAATTATTGGAAGCAAGCAAGGGCCGAGGCATATTCTGGCGGCAGGCTCGGTAGTGGACGGGAGCAGAGGGCGCTGGGCGAAGGCATGGGTAAAGTCATTCGACGCGGGGGCCTGGCCACAGGATTCTGAAAGAGACAGAAGCTGGGATTTAGATTCAAGTGAAGGGTTTCAAGAGCGCTCAGTTCTTTCTTACGCTTGCCAATAATGGATATCGAAAAACATAGCTTAAATATTAATCGCCGCCCTTTGATTAACTATTGAATTAAACGGCTGAGTTACTCTTCAAGTATAAAAATCCCTGAAAGCAGGCCACTGACTTTTTTATGCCTGACATTTCATCATTATAAACTTTCTTTTCCAGTGAATTGACTCTCGTTGCTTTTTGGCATGCCAAAACTCAGTACTGCCTTTCTAAAATAAATAGATGCAGGCAAGGCGAATCGGGGCCGGCATTAAACGCTGGAATCGGCGCCTTTCGGAGGTGAGACCGTGTGAAAGAAAGCTACTCTAAAGGCTGGGACGCACGAGCTTCATGAGTCGAGGTCTGATGGTCCCGTTCAGCTCGTGCGCTGGCTTTGGCAGTGCTTATCTTTCCCCCATCTCAGCCTAAGCCGCTGTGTCTAAAGCAAGACGGCCAAGGCGTTTGCTATTGTTTTGATTCGAATTCCTACTTGTCACACTATTACTGCGGGAGCTCTGATCGATCTCGATTAAAATATTTGAGGAGTTTTAAAAATGAATGTGTAAATAGCACGAGGAGTTATTTCAATAAATTGGCTTAGCTCTACTGTTGCAACATCTTGGCGTCCCTCAACCTTTCATCTAGCTTTAAGAAGTCTTAAAAAATTAGTCTACGCCATTTAAGTTCACACCTATATTTCGACATTGATTCATGAAAAGAAAAAAAAAACGTTTTCAAAATATGCCATTTGCATTATGCGCAGAAATATGTAGTTATATATGTACCCGTGTTTGCCTCCATAATATTTACAATTTACTCGAATTCAACTTGACTGGCGTCCCCTCTTCAAGGTCATCAGTGCTCAAACGCACTGCCAAATTAACGGTTCAGTAACTACCCCGTTATACGCAAGATCTTTATGACAGTTGAACAGAACTTGATGCTTGAATCAATCTAGAGTTTAAAAATAAATTACGTACGCAACATTGCGCTTCTCGTGCTTTTAAAGACAATTACTGGCAATTACACTCGGCAGAGCGCGGTGAGCATAACTATCTTACTCCTCTGCACCGAACAAGCCGAACCTTAGCAAATTAGGACTACTCCGCGGTCTGTGGTGGCTTCCGACTTTGGAGATACCGGAAGGACTTTTACTGTGCGCATCTACCGCCATGAAGGCAGCGTATTTTAACAGGAAAAGTGAAAAAACAAGCCGACACCGAACACAGAAATAACCAACCAGAACGTTTCTCACTGCCTCCAGTTATAATAAAAAGCACTTAAGCAAATAGTTATTGCGCTGGGGCACCCATGGGCCGATAGTCTGTGGGTTACGCAGCTGTCCTCGTCGGAGATTACTGACACTGTAGTGCCCGGACACGGTTCAAATTCATCGGATAGTGACAACACGTGCTCTGAGTAGCAGGAATACCTATCCCCAATGGTCAGGAGGACCTATCGCCTGCCACCCGCATGGAAGAGAAGGCGGTCCGTCGTGTCTTCGGTCCGTCGAGAACTGGTGGTCACATGCGCTACGCCCACAACAAAGGAAGATCACCGGTGAGTAGGCACTGCCAAAAGGCTATGCATGCTCTTGGCAATCACGCCCGTTGAAGATTGCGCTTGGCCCTAAGACGGAATGCGCTGCTGGTGGTCGAAAACTCTAGAACTACCGTGCTTGCCGGGGTCCAGTATAGGGTAGCGTGGATGGCGTGAGTGGATGCAGAGCCGCATCGCCCGATGGAACTGCATCGCTAAGCAGTCAAATGCACTCAGACAACATAGAAACGGACACCATGGTGTCCTGATATCCGCATGATTATCTTGCCATTCTTGTTCCTTAAAGAATTATCTTTTTCTACCACACAAAAGCAAACAAAAAACATGCATAAATTGCGAAGCGCATCTGCCCCACTTGCAGTTCGCCGATGCAAGTGTTGGAAAATGAGGGAGATCGTCCCACCGTCTTCCAGTCTCTACCTTATCGTGTGGCCTCGGTGCTCGCGATCCCACTTTCAGTGAGTGTGTGCGTGCGTGTGTGTGCGTGTGTGTGCGTGTGTGCGTGTTTTGGGGGCTGGACTCCATACGTCTCCAAACTAGGATGGTAGAGGTAGCTAAGAGCTTGGTCGAACCAATCGCAGGTCTATTTTTAATCACGTGATCACGCTCTCTCCGTTACCACGCGCAGAAGCGGTTGCAGGTGACTGGTCCGGCCGGCGCGTAGACCCCGGCACTGTCAGCTAGGAATGCGCAGTGTACTCCTCCTCAAGGACGCCGAGTCCTCTTCGCTTACGATAGAGAAATTTGGAAGCTTAGTGACGGCGTGGGGAAAACGGGGGGGGGGGGGGGGTCTATTCTTTCAATACCCTCTCGCACTTTTCCCGAAGCCGTTCCGAGGCCAACGGCGCCAAGCCACCCCCCTCCCGACTTCTTTTTTTTTTTTCTCTGCTGGTATTGCCTGTCCGGGTATCCAAAAACCAATGCATTGGTGGTCGCTTAACACGATGATTCTACAGCAAGAGGGACGAAAATGGACTGACAGACACAAAACTCCGAAATCGGCTGGGAGCTAATGTCAAAATTAAGAAGAGACAATGATAAATCAAGCATGTGGAGAAAGGGGCTAGATTCTAAATCAAGACCACATCCGGCTGAACGATACGCTGAGACTCTAAATCAAGACCAACATTGTCGTCTGCTATCACTGCCTTGGCGGCATGTGGAGGCATTAGGGATCTTATTGGGGCACCAGATAGTGTAATAAAGTCATGGAAGCCGTCATTGTATAATCATTTCAGAATAGTGTCTTGTTCGAGTCAATCACAAAGACGTTCTTAACCTGACACGAGGTGCAGTCACAAGCGCGTAGTTAGGGTACAAGTTTTCTGTCGGGACCATAGAGTCATCATAATAATCTCTTATGATGTCGTGTTTATCCAACACTGGCAAGCCAATGCTGCGAACAAGCCAACAAGGTCCATTTTTGTGGAGTCCCCATCAAATATTGGAATGCCAACGGCATGGACGAGGCCAACGTTGACCATTTTATTCCAGTGTTCATCCAATGTTCAGCAGCCAAGTGTACTCCAAGGCCAACATTGTCCGAGCTTACGACGAGTATTCATCAATATTCACAAGTCAATGGAACTGACAGGCCAACATTGTCCAGTTTAAACCATCATTCATCCAATATTTGAAAGCCAATGAAACTGATAGGCCAAGATTACCCATTTTACACAGTGTTCATCTAATATTCGCAAGCCAAAGGAACTGACAGACCAAATTGCCCATTTTATGCATTGTTGCCCAATGCTCTATAAGCCAATGGGACTGTCGGGCCAACTATTGCCTATGTTTTGCAAGTGTTCATCCAATATTCAGCAAGCGAATGGAATCTGACATACCAAGATTGCCCATTTTATGCCAATGTTGCATCCAATATTGGTTGGTCATTGGAGAAGCTGGGCCATCGCTGAAGATTCTATATAATGGCATAGACAATATTAGGAGCAGATTGGCTGAAGTGGACCAGCATTGGACCTTTTTAATGCTCTTCCAATATTGGCCCATCACCTTGTGCTGCCTGGGTATCTTGCCACCTAATGACAATATGCAATGCAGTGATACATTTTTAATGATAAGCTGCTGATAGTTTTTCTTTGCCTTTTTAACACTAAACACGGGTTTAAACCAAGGGCCCTATTACTGATGATTTATGCTTTGTTCATTGATAAGTACTGCTTAAGAAAAGTTTGTTTTATGTGCTGATTTGGCGCGTAACGATGGTAAGATATCATTTCAATGTAATTAACTAGCTACTCGGCTTTCTTCAATTAATCGGATCACTATTGGCATATATATTGAATTAATCTCAAAATACAATGCATACTAAACAAGAACTTGACTCTTCGGTAACTTGTTATGATGGAGTTCAATTCAATATGGAAGGCCGCTTGCTTTCGAACAACGATCGTGACGCGAAAACTAGGCATTCTTTCGGGTGCTTGCATAGGCGCAGTGTAAATATGTTTAATTGCCTTATGGCCGTGTATAACTTGATAGTACGATTTTCGAATCCACCGAAACAATAAGGACGTTCCACCTAGTACGACTCTCATGAGTGAAAGGCGATTATTCGAAAGTTTTGAGTAATGAAAGTAAACTAGTTCCAGCCACTGAGGTACGACGGACTCCGCCTCTCGGCCGCCCGATGTAGCCTGACGAGAGTAGTTGGGACGCTCGGTTGTCACACATCCTTGTTGCTAAACAAATTGATGCGGTATAAACTTAGGTAAGCATAAAAAAGACAATAGCATGAAATGAGCGTGAGGAAATATATAGGTGTCTTTTATTATATATGCAAAAATGTAATTACCGGTGGTTAAATATTGCAAAAGTGTGAAATATTGAATCAGGACAAAGGCAAATTTTTGGCAAAATAGTCTTTAATCGTAATTAAACGAAAGTTTATGAAAAAATGGGAAGAGTAAAGAGTGCTGGTTTTTTATGTTTCTTAGCGTCGTTTTTTTGTTTGGTTGCGCGGACCTGCAATGCACGTTTGTTGATTCCTCCGAAAATAAGAACGCGCCTTTAGACGAACGGAGGCTCCTTCATTGAGCTTGCAGTTGTTCCATTGTTCATTGTTCCGTTAATCTATCCACAAGGTCTTTTTATCTCTAAATTGCACCAGTGTGCCCAACCAGCGTGCTCTAAAATATGTCAGTGCTCTATTTTTTAATCCTACTGCATTAATAAACTCTGCTGCCAACGCCCCCGAAGTGAAATCGTTGAAATTTAATGATATTGAACCACTGAACGACTGTGAATATTGAATAGCGCGAAATATTTTCGCAGTAATTAGAAAGTTCACGTCATACTTCACATGTAAGGTCCCAGAGTTATTTTTACTGTTATAAAGTGTTCGTTCAAGAAGCAGTGATGGGATTGTTTTCTAAGCAATATTTGCGAACAAATGTTTTAATAGCACAGCTACAATGCATGCACAAGCCATTGTCATTATCACTTACTTCTTCTGGACTGGTAAAATAGATATCGTATTATCAAGTAACCAAGACATAGGCATTAAAATCAATGTAATACTACGAAATGTTAAAAAAAGCTCATTGGATATACTTTGCTAGCCTGTGTAGAAAACCTTCAATTTTAATTATCTTGACACGTAGATTGGACTTTGTGTAAGTTCGATGCCTGCAGGAGATGCTACAATTTTCGCGTGCAACCATTTGATTTGTTTCAACAACACACTTCTTATATTTTTTTGAATTACTGACATTTTTTTAAGGAGCGGAAATATAACGTGTATGCTGTCTTGTACATGTTAGTCAAAATCGTAGTCGATTACAATTACTGTTACTCTTGCCTAAAATGTAGTCCCTTTTGTACCCGAGGCTAAAATAAGTGGCCTTTACATGAGTCGGGTCAGCCGTTAGTTCTTCGTTTTCTTGAATTTTCAAAACAACAATATTTCCTCATCAAGAAAAAAAAATAACGGCCAAGACCTTTTATTTTGTCACAGAGTTTCGATTATGATTTTCCTAACAAGCTCGCCTCAATACTTTCTGCCCTTTGCAGTGTTTCCCTGTTGTTTTTAAAATGGGCTTTTCGTGCTAACCTTTCTTGGGTTAAATTACGAACTGTGAGTCGCTAACTGCTTAAAGAACCAATTTTGATAAATCATCCTCCTCCAGTATTTGTTTGTGAATTATTGTAGGAAGAAAGGACGCCATTGGAGAATATAACGGTTAAAATCAATATTTTTTAGTTCCAAAAGCAATAAGATTACTGGCGTAAATTACTGCTTGTAAATGGAATCAAATATTTACAAATTTAATTCGAAAAGCATCGTTTAAAAGCAGTTTTTTGTGTGAATTAGTACCGCATAAGTCTTTGTGCATGTGTCGTTCAATCAGTTGCAAAAAAAGAGGGCCGCCAGCATTCAATACGACGTTTATATACGCGCTCTGACCATACACAAAGATAAGTTCGGGTTTAAAAAAGCCTTTCATAAAACAGTAAACATCAGACTGAACATCGCGTCCGAGCAGAAAACTCCGAGGCGCGCTCGGGCCATATGGAAAAAGACAACAGGTCTGAATTGTTTTTCGCGAGAACTGGGCGATTGGTTTGGAATGTCAGAATGTGGTGATGAGGTACTCAGGCAACACAATTAGTGTTGGACCTACATGGGGCCAACAATGACGAACACTGGCTCCAGAAGTTGGTCCAACATTGGCATTCTGGCCAAGTGACACTTCCTCCAATGTTGACCCAGCAATTGGTACCAACTTTGGGCCATCGTTCAACCAATGTTCCAGCCGTCATTGACACCAACGGTGGGCCATCGTTCAACCAATGTTCCAGCCTTCATTTGCACCAATGTTAGGCTATTCTTTAACCAACTTTAAAGCAATCAATGGCACCATTGTTGGGCCACCGTTAAACCAATATTTTAGCCATTATTGGCATCCACAATATGTCAGTGGCTATGCCAATATTGGCTCTCACACTAATTCAACGACCGTGCCACCATTGATATACAAGTTCATTCAGTATGAATAGGCCGTTATTGGCAGTCAAGCTAATTCATCGGCTGGTTCAATTTTGGTGCCACATCTTAAATGCTGGCTATGCAATGATGGAAATGCGTTTACATCAAACATTAGGTTTTAGAGCCCCTGGCCTGTTTTATACTAGTAGCCCACTGCAAAAAAAAGCATTCTGGGCACAAATGAAAAAAATCATTCATGCTTTGTCTATGCACTATTTTATCTGGCGTGCAAATTATTCAATTTATTACCAATTAATACTTTTTTCCGGAACTTTTATTGAAAGCGGTTAGGGAAGAGGCTCAGCCGGGCAGCCTGTAGCCTGGTCCTGGGGAACTTCCTGGAACGAGTCCTGGGGCTGGGAAGTC
>JAZHYW010015606.1:0-49468 GCA_037355805.1 Ixodes ricinus
GATAAAGAGGCTCTCCACGGATGCGCTCGAAAGAATGGAAGAATAAGCCCATTGCATCTGGAGGTTCTCCCCTGTTTCACCAACACATTCAAACATTTCGCGTAAATGCTGAACGAAGGCGCGCGAAAACCGTCCAAGAAAGGACATGTACGTATCATAATAAAAAAACCTTTGCTGGAAACTTGGGTATAGTCCATGTTCAGTCAGATAGCTATTTTGTGTAGTTTAGATGCTTATTCCTGTCTGGGAAAAAGCAGCATCTGCCGAGGAGGAATTTATTTCTGCACCGCCCGGGTTGACTTGTCTTCGAAGGGATCGCGTTGTGTCTGTCTGATGCAGTCTGTTTTTATTTCGTTACGCACAGGGTGAGAACCTTGAGTACAGTCCGCCATCCGGCATCTCTGCTCCATCACGTCCGCCCTCTGAGTGCGTCCATCTTTACACGTATGCCATGTGTGTTTGAGACTGGAAAGGGAGAGCACTGGCTCGTATACAAATTCAGCAGTAACTTCTGAGTAACTTGCGAAATGATGCAAGTTACTTCCGAAATGCACTTAAATTAGACTACTAAATTATCCTTTTCAAAAGCATGTGTAAAGTACCGTGTAAAGTACCAAGTTCCTCAAAATGAAACATTTAAGATACGGCAACTTGAGTGGAATACCGTACAAGTATGGAGCACATTGGAGATTTTCATATTAAAAATAACTACGACGGGACCGTTAAAAATGAAATGCCACTACTTTCTTCTATTTAGAACATTGTGCGGCTTTCGTCTAATTTTTCGCTTTACGCTCCAGCCTTTAGATAACTCTTTTTCCGAGTGATTTGTTTTATTTTTTACTACCGCTCTACACAAAAGATTTTTTTTTTGTATGTGCTCTTCAACGTGGATTGGAAACAACTACATGCGCAGTTCTGTGAGGGCAACCCGTTGCTGCAATTTCAATAACACTCGTACGTTCGGCAGCAATATTTTCGCGCGAAAGTGAAAGCTTTTTTATACACACTTTTTACTTTTCCTGTTATGCAAAAATGTCATATGCAGGCTGACCATTCATTTTAACAAAAACCAAATCGCATATCCCAATTTTGTCATTTTGATTTTGATTCGTAAAATCCGGCTCATCGCGAAGTAACCATTATAAAACCTTTGTTTTCTGGTAACCTTCCAACGCGGAGGTTCGTTTGAAAGATTGATTTATAATAGTTGTACTCCTAGAGCCTTATTCGGTTGGTGCCATTTGACTTGTGATTTTGCAGCTGCGACGTCGCTCGCTCGGCAAAAAAGCCTGGGGAAGCTGCTTTACCCGACGTCTCAGCTGTGAATTCACAAGCAAAATCGCACCATGTGAGTCCATCTAAAATAATATTACAAAACCGTATGTACACCGGAAATATTAAATATACTGATCTTTTTTTTTAAAAGATATTATGTGCTATTGCTGACTTTTAGTCACTTCCTATAACCGCGCTATTTTCTAATAGAAGAAAGTCACACGAGTTCTGAGTCACAGTTTGGAAAGAACTCGTTTCCTTTTAGACTCAGGACGTATTATTTTCCTAGTTTAAAACGCATTGAGTTGTGATTTGGCTGTAACACAGAAAAAAATGAGGAGGGCTGGAGTTGAAATAGTAGTTAAACGACGCTCTTGAGATAGCGATGTATATAGTTCCCCCCCTGTCTGTTCTTTTTCCCTCTAAAAATGGCTTTTTTGCATATTCCGCGAGTTTACGATGAGAAAAGACAGTTTCGATTTGCTCTGAACCAAAGACGCGAAGAGGCTGGTTGTGTTCTTCTTCTTATTATTATTTTTTTTTTGCATTCTTTTTGGCCTTTTTTGTGGTATCTTGTTTTCTTATGTTTCATATTCCTGTTTCCTATCGTTCAGCGCCTTTTTTTCTTTTCAGTCTTTAAAAAACAAAATATCAATACTTTACGTGTGTAGAATAAATAAGTAAAATTCTGGACCAGCCCTATTGTATCGTGACAGCGACACATCGTCCCTGTTTCCGAAAGCGGAACACGATTTAGAAGAAGAATCGTCTGCTGCGGCCCGTGGGACAACTATGCCAAGGATGTTTTTTTCTAACAGGCGACAAAGCAGGTGGCCGATTTATTGTCCCATACGCGATATATTAAAGTAAGCAACATATGCACAAAATAAAAAAACAGAATTTCCAAAAAAAGATTTTTTTACGGCGCCTGCTTATTTAAACGAGTTTCAAAAAGTTAAGTTTGGCTGTCACTGACTTATGGCGAATTCGCGTGGTCATTTCCCGGCAAAATATTTTGCCATATCTCCGGCAAGGGCGTTCGCGTGGTCAAAGGCTGGCGAGTGCGCGCCGTTCGGGTGGCGCTTCTCCGGCGTGTGCTGGCAATTTACCGGCACAATTTTCGCCCGAGCTTCAAGAGGACGGGCAGCTTGTCTGCCAGACTGTATCCGGTATCGTCATATCCGAATCGGGAAAGGGAACCAAACGAAACAATGGTCGCCGATAGCGGGTTCGAGTAGAAAACGAAGCCATTGAGACAGACACCCCTCTGTGGTCCGAGAAAAGACAGCAAAAACAACGGAGATAAAGCTAAAATATTTTAAAGCAAGCTTGCGCAAGATCAGTTTCCTATGGGACACAGCGTGTTATTACACCGCTGTAAAAAATGTATTGATAGTGCTGCAGCTCGACACTTGAACGCGCATTACTATTTCAAAGGGCTGGGCCACGGTGTAAGTGGGCTGGGCCAAATCAAAATGCTGAGGATTCCAGGAAAAAAAGTAATAACAAGAAAATGGAATATAAAATAGCGACGTTGGTCAGCCTTCTGGGATTCTTGTAAGATGGCAACAGTTCTTCGAGAATCCAAACAAAATATATAATAATTTGTTTACCCACATCTCAGAGTCCGAATATATGTTGCTGATGCCTACAGCGTGCCCATTGTATCATAAAATAATCGAGGAAGAAGTTAAAAGTTCACGCGCGACCCAGGCAAACGAAAACGCCAGTTGCAGGCGCTTTATGTTCGGGTGGAGAGGGTCACGTGGTGCGCCGCTGGCGCGGTTTTCGTTGCCTGTGCCGCCGGCGTGGGCTCGCCGGCGATTGACCACCCGAATTCGCCATTATTCACTCACCCATGCCAATATCCAATGTTGACAGATTGGGCTATTTACAGCCAAATTTGGCTACATATTGTATATCGCGTCAAAATTTGGTGGTTACTGGTTGCCTATGTAGCTATTTTGGGGCAATTTCTAATTATTCCTCATCCCTGCGGCAGCAAATACACCGTAAATCAATTTCAGTTTGCAAACTTCCGGAAGAAGAAGAAGAAGAAAATAAATGGTGCTATGGAGCTTCCGGAATGTCACTGTTTCGAAAGAAAAACAGTTAGCACGTAAAACAAAGCCTACGGAGGAATGGTCGATGCTGTATGCAATTTTATCCATACGGTCTGGACAACCATTCTTGTCTCGTGTTGCACGTATTCTTTTTAGTGTTTTTGAAAGTTCCAGGCGGGACTGCTAAGGGTATTTTTAGGCAAAAAGTTCATTCTCGTGAAGTACGGTTTTTGTTTAAATAGGGAATAGTTTCTATTTTTGGGGCTGTAATGTTCTTAGAACCGAAGTTTCCAGTTCACAAAAGGCTTCACCGTTTAGGGTTGAAGACATTTAATGATTCAAACTGCATAACAAAGATTTGGTGAAATCTGTAACCAAAAACGGTTCTGTGACTTTAGTGGTTATAGGTATGTGTATTGCTAGGTTTTTCGCAAACTAAGCACAGTGGCTGAGTTTCAGACGTTCCTTTTCTTGTGTCCTTTTAATTCGATTACATAATTTAGCTACTTCATTAGGTTTTCGAGATGCGCTCTCTGGCCTCGGATGCGGCGCACGTATGCTCAGCGCCTTTGAGGTGCACGTCTATTCTACAACCACGTCATGCCTCTAAAAAAACTAAAAAAGATAAACAAATCTATTTAGTTCGTTAGGTAACTGATTATCCCAATTCACTTCATTTTCTATTGTTCCCCTTGGCTTTCAGCCTAGCCCCAGGACTAAAACAGAAATCCTAACGCTACTAATTTATTTTTAAATAAAAAATTCTTTTTTTTTTTAAATCTGGAAGTCACCTTGTGCATTGTGGGTCGCCTATCAATATCGCCCGATCAGGCCGAGTTCTAGTCGCTCAGAGGAAGTCACACAAGTAAGCGCTATCATTAGGAAGGTTTAATGTAGGGTGCCTCAATGTCCTTCTGTTTAGGGTGATGCCACCCTTTGTAGTACCCGATGCCGACAGCACGCGCTCACGGGGAAAATACAAAGAAATCGACGAAAACAAAAATGTCGCCATAGCACAGTCAGCACCACAGACGCGTGCAGGGACACGCTCTTTCACGCGCTTCTGAACAAAAAAGGAAAATAAAAGTGTGGGACAAAATGGCCGGATGACTCCACCCTAAGCAAAGCGCACATGAAGGCACCCTAGTTTAATGGATACTCATGGGCTCGCTGTGGTCCGGGTCTCTGTTTGTGGTCGCTGCCTCGCACCGGCTCTTCCGTCTGTCTCTGCCTTCGGAACTGACCGTCCTCGCGCACACACCACGAGCGTCGCCCTTTCTTCCTCTTCCCCGCTCTCGGCGCCGTCCATCCACGTGCAGGGTAGCTCATTGTCCCCCACACTCCCCTCCCCTCAAGCCTCCAACTCCGGGGAGGTCCGAAGCATCCGGAGTCACTGGACCGAGTCACTGGTCTCCAGGTCGCCGATCTCCGCGTCGCTGGTGGCGGTGGACGTGCATCAGGTAGTCGGTGAACTCCTGGTAGGGGGACTTGATGAGCTCCCACTCCCGCCACAGGTCCGGGGTCAGGTAGCTGTATGTCTGCTGGATGGCCAGGTAGGTGGTCTTGGCGAAGTTGCCCAGGGTGGTCGTCGAGCCGCTGGCCGAGGTGTTAGCATGCCCTCGATGCCCGCCATGTGCAGCAGCTTCTTGGGCAATGGGGCGGACACGATGCCTGTGCCGCGGGGCGCCGGGATCAGCCGCACCAGCACGCTGCCACACCTGCCGGTCACTTTGCAGAGGACGGTGTGGCGCTTTCCGATCTTGTTTTCCAATAGCCCCTGCGGACGGGGATGACGGACAGCCTGGCCAGGATGATGGCTTCAAGGATGACCGTGGACACCTCTTTGGAGCACTTGACACCCAAGCCCACTGGCCGTTGAAGTCCCCAATGGCCACAAAGGCCTTGAAGTGGGTGCGCTGGCCGGCCCGCGTCTGCTTTTGCACCGGCATGATCTTCAGCACCTCGTCCTTCAGCGTGTCCCTGGGACTTCCCCGCTACTCCGCGTCTCCGCCGCCCTGCCTTGGTTGACGTGGTCGACGTCGGGATTGCTCACCCCGTCTCTGCCAACCAGGTTGACCACCCTGACGGTTGGTCTGCCTTGCTCCTTGCCAGCCGGGTTGACCACCCTGTTGGTTGGTCTGGCCGTTCCCCTGCCAACCTGGTTGACCACCCTGTCGGCTGGTCTGCTCGGTCTCCTGCCGAACGGGTTGACCACCCTGTCGGCTGGTCTGGCCGGTCTCCTGCCCAACGAGTTGACCACCCGGTGCGTTGGGCTGACTGGTCCTCTGCCGGAAGGGTTGACCACCCATGGGAACTGGTCCGGCTGGCTCCGCCGGTATCCCGGGAGGTGGAAGGTCGCCCTCCTGGATGGCGCCGCCCATTCTGGTTCCTCCGGGGGCATTTCTGGACAGAACAAGCTCTGTTAACATCTTGCAAAGATTAGATCAAGTTCTAGGCCGCAGATTATAGCGCCGCGCAGAGCCCCTATCAGATCTCTCACCGACGGGTTCGCGCACTGTTCGGCTACCGCGCTTAGGCCGCGTTGCCGGTCGCGCGCGAGTGTCACGCGGAACGGTGGATTCCTCGTTTTGTTCTCGTTCATCGTCATCCCGATCACGAAGATGGTACTTTTTCAGGTCTGTGATGTGGACCGGGCCAGACTCCTCGCTCGCATTTTCCTGAGCGAGCCTGTAGGTAAGACGTGACAGTCGTGCCTTTACCACGTAGGGCCCTTCCCACTTCGGAGCAAGTGAGGCTGCGAATCCGCTCGCTGCATTGCTCAAAGGATGGGTTCTCCTGAGGACCAAGTCCCCCACCTTGTACTCCAGGTGACGATGATTCTTATCGTACTGGGCCGCCTGTTCGATCCTTGCTGCATCGAGGTTCTCTCTGGCGTCGTGCAACGCATTCGAAAGGCGAACTTTCAACTCCGCCGCGTACTTAGAGAGTGGGCGCTCTGTCGAACCTTGGTTATTCCGTAACCCGTTCTCCAGCGGAGACGATAGCTCCTTACCCAAGTTTAGCAGCGCAGGCGTTAACCCAGTCGATCTGTTCACGGTCGTCCGGATTGCAAAACCCATCTCGACAATGTGTTCGTCCCAGTCCCTGTGTCTCTCTGTTAGTGTGATCAGCATGCTCTTCAAGTTTCGGTTCACTCTCTCAGTGATATTAGCCTGAGGATGGTATGGTGTCGTCCTTTTGTGCTTTATATTTAGCGCCAAGCAGGAGTCAGTGAACACTCTGCTGGTAAAATAGCTAGCATTATCGCTGATGAGACAGGTGGGTGTGCCGAAGCGCATGAAAGTTTCCAACAACTTCTCCCAGATGCGCTCCGAAACCAGCTTCCTCAGCGGGTGTAACTCCACCCATTTTGAGAAATGATCGGTTATTACCAATAAGTACTGGTTCCCACGGGGACTTTTTGGTAGTGGGCCGATGATGTCGCAAGCAACCATCTCCCACGGGTAGTGACTCACTACAGGCTGCATCAGGCCTGGGGGCTTTCCCCCTCGCGGCTTCGCTTTCTGGCAGGCTGGGCAGCTACGGGCGTATCGGAGTGTGTCCTGTCTCATCCCCGGCCAGGTCGCGACGCGACATAACTTATGAAAAGTCTTGCTGCCGCTGCCATGACCAGCCAGAGCCGAGTCGTGGAAGTATCTGATAAACCGCCTCCGTAGCCTCCTAGGAATCACCACCCTGAACGGAGAGTCGTTCCCCTCCTCGTCGTCGATTGTTGGAATGTAGCGGAGCAATAAGCCGTCTTGGCCCAGCAGGTATGAATCAATATGTTCGTTTACTTGACCGCCAGCGTTCCCGGTGTTGCTTGCCATTTCCGCAATTTTCCCCAACACCCGCTGACAAAAACCATCTGCCTTTTGGGCCTCGACAAGCTCTTCCTTGCTCACCACTTCACCCCAAGCCACGATCCTTTGTTCCCTCGTGCGGCCTCCTAACACTGCGACGAGCTCCTGTTGCAGCGATCCCTCCCCGCTGTCTCGCTTATGAGCGGCCGCGCGGGAAGCTTGTCTCTCGCAATCCCCTGGTTGCGTCTCCTCCTTCCAACCACTATCATGGGGCGCCCGAGAAAGTGCGTCTGCAACCTTGTTGGTGGAGCCCTTTCGGTACTCGACAGTATAGGAGTATCGCTGCAAAGTGAGTGCCCACCGAGCTAACCTCCCCGCCGGCTCTTTCAACCTTTGAATCCAGGTTAGAGCGGCGTGGTCTGTCTGAATGACGAAGGTGGTCCCGTCTAAATACAGGTCGAATTTCTTTAGAGCAAACATGACGGCCAGCCCCTCCTTCTCCGTCACGCTGTAATTGCGTTCTGGCGGTGTAAGGGTTCGGCTGGCGAATGCCACCGGGCGCAGCTGTCCGTCATGCTCTTGCAATAACACCGCACCGACGCCGTAGTCGCTCGCGTCTGTCTGTACCACGAACGGACGGTTAAGGTCTGGCAGGCACAGGCTAGCCGTGGCTGCTATCGCCTTCGTAAGGGAAGAGAAAGCTACCTCTTGTTCTCGGCCCCAGGCCCATCTCGAGCCTTTGTGGAGCAGCAGGTTCAGTGGCCGTGTGAGTCCAGCGCACCCTGGAATGAACTGCCGATAAAAACCGACCATTCCAAGGAACCTTTGAAGGCTCTTCGCGTCGCGCGGCGGTGGGTAATCAAGAATGGCCCTCAACTTATCCTCGTTCGGCCTCAAGGTACCATCATCTACGATAAAACCCAAGAGGTTGACCCTTGAGGCCGCGAGCTGTACCTTCTTTGGATTAATCGTTAACCCCGCTTTGCTCATTCTGCTTAAGATAATCTCAAGGTGTGCTAGGTGTTCCTCGAATGACTTTGAAAATACGACGACATCATCCATGTATGCCATGGCAAAGTTGAACTTCGCGTCCCCCAGCACGATGTCCATAAGCCGTTGGAAACTCGATGGCGAGTTAGACAATCCGAACGGAAGGCGGATAAACTCAAACAGACCCCTGTGACAGGTGAACGCCGTCTTCTGGACATCGTGTGGTGCTACCTGGATCTGCAAAAAACCTCTGCTACAATCCAAGGTAGTGAAAACCCTCGCGCTACCCAACGAGTACATGATGGACTCAATAGATGGGAAGGGATATGAATCCCTTCGTGTCATCTCATTAAGTCGGCGGTAGTCAACGCAGAGGCGCGCGGTGCCGTCTTTTTTGGCGCTAAGACCACCGGAAAAGCCCAGGGGCTCTGTGACGGCCTCACGGCCCCTGTGTCTATCATCTCATCGAGAGCCTTATCTAGGAGAGCCCGCTTGTGCGCACTCAGCGGTCTGGGATTACAACCCCATGGTCTAGCATCTCCTGTATCAATTCTATGTTGCAAAATGTTTGTAAGTCCCGGCCTCTCGGTAAACATAGCTGCGTGTCGATGCAAGGCGTCTGCTAACCTCCGCCGCTGTTCTATCGGCCCGTTGTAAGAAGCGACAATCGCTTCAACGTTTCCCGATACGACTCGCGCAGCTAATGTTTGCTCCTCTCGTGATCCGGCGAGTGAGCGTTCTATGTCCTGACCGAAACTCGGTGGGACTGCAAAGGGGATAAGGGGACTCAACGGATTATAGTGGTACCCGTTATTCTTCAAGTCTATGATAATCCCCTCCCGGCAGACGAAGTCCTGTCCTAAGATCACAGGAATTTGCATGCCTGGCAGATAGAGAAAACGCTGCCTCCTTCGTCTGCCGTCGAGGCTAAGGTGAAGGCGTATTGCGCTTTGTGCCCTAGCCGATCCTGCTGCTAAACGCAGCGCTGTGGAAACTTCCCGCACTTGGAGTGCTCTTCGGCGACAGTCTTCGTAGACTCTGTCTCCGATTAGGGAAAGGGTCGAACCGGTGTCAATTAGTGCGTAGTAGATGTTACCACCGATCTCGACGCGCACGTACGGCCCCTTCTCAGATGTCAAACCCTGAGTTCGACATGCCGACGGGGCAAACACCAACCTGTCGCTGACCGCAACTCCAGCCCCGTTGGCAGACTGATGAGGGGCCTCGGCAGCGGCCGGCAACCGCGAGTCGGGAAGTCCAATTAGTGGCGCCGGCCTCTCCCGTTTCCCTGAGACCCATGGGGGAAGCTGCCGTCCATGTGCACTGACGCTTGATATGCCCAAGCTGATGGCATTTATAGCACCTGACCTGTCCCCTGCCATTGTGTGCTGAGCGTCCGCCGCTACCATCACGCGATGCAGTGTCGCGCCGAGGGTCATTGTAGTTCCCGCGACCCTCGTAATGATTCGCGACTCCGCGGTGGTCGGCTGCGCCGCCTCTCCTACGGGGATGCGCCCTGGAAGAGCCCGCGTTGGCTGCTCTGCGCCTCTGTTCAAAAGCGAAGGGATCTAAGGCGCGGGGCACAGCAGTTTCGCCACTCCTATGTCCTGTAGCGGCCACGTACGGCGTACGTGAGTCGTCGCAAGCTCCCGCGCCTCGTCCTGTCCAGGCGCAACCCGGCTCCAGAGATTCCTCTGCGCGTGGAGGGGGCGATACGTCAACTCGGCGAGCAAGCTCGCCTGAACGGTGCGCGCCTCTCTGGCAAGTGCTTCCAGATCAGCGAAATCACGTCCGCGCAAGTAGGGTTTAAATCTAGGGTGACACTGGCGGATCGCCCTAGCTACCTTCTCCGCGTCTGACGCTGTAGGTTCGGCTCTAGAGTAGAGCTCCTGGAGAGCGCGGATGTATTCTACGAGGCTCTCGTCCGGATGTTGAGTACGGCTGGCTAGCTCATCTCTGATCCGCATCTCATAGTCGGGAGGCAGAAATTCCTCTCTGAATCGTGCCCGGAAATCTGCCATCGAAAGGAAGGGCCTCTGCATTCGTCTCCAACGCGCTGCGTCACCCGTCAACGCGATTGGGACGATCTGTATCAGGGCCGTTTCATCCGACGCGCCCAACGCGGCAATGTACGCGTCTAGGTCCTGCAGGAAATCGTGAACCGATGCTGCGTCGGAGTAGCCCGAATAGGTCGGCGTCGGCACGCTCAACCGCGGGCGAGGCACGGGCGTTGGCGCGGGATTCGCCACCCCTGGGGCCAAACCCATCTGTCTAGAAAACGTCGCGAACATCGCCGTCATGGCGTGCATTAGTTCGCTGACGTCTCCCGTGTTCACCGCTGGAATTGGGGGCTCTAGCGCTGCCGCAACGCTCGCTTGCCCACTCGTGCCTTCTCCCGCGTCCGAGTCAATATCCGCCACTGACTGGGTTGAGGCCTCGGAATGGGCGGCCTTATTCCGTAACCTGGACATAGCGGCAGAACGTTAAACACTGGTGTCCAGCGGAGTAACAAAAAATTCAAATGGGAAAACAAAGGAAACCTCAATCTAGAAATCGCGATTCGTGGGACTCCCTGGGAGCGAACAGAAACAACGGCAGACTGATCGGGCCCCACGTTGGAAGCGCCAGTTATGTGGGTCGCCTATCAATATCGCCCGATCAGGCCGAGTTCTAGTCGCTCCGAGGAAGTCACACAAGTAAGCGCTATCATTAGGAAGGTTTAATGGATACTCATGGGCTCGCTGTGGTCCGGGTCTCTGTTTGTGGTCGCTGCCTCGCACCGGCTCTTCCGTCTGTCTCTGCCTTCGGAACTGACCGTCCTCGCGCACACACCACGAGCGTCGCCTCTTTCTTCCTCTTCCCCGCTCTCGGCGCCGTCCATCCACGTGCAGTGTAGCTCATTGTCCCCCACAGCATCAAGCATAAAAATCAATAAACCTTCTATATAGCTGGGAGCGGCCTAGGTTTATATAGTCTATAACAAAGTGGGAAAAAAAGTGCCAGAAATTCTTCATTTATAAAAACAAGTTGCATACTGAATTTGATGTTATATTTCTCTCGCTGCCGCTCTTGCAATTATCTAACGTCCAACCCGAGTCCCGAGGCAATTTATTTGGAGACGTCTCAATTAGGAGAAGGGTCACCGCTGTAAGCGAGCGAGTTGACTAAAATGTTTGTCGACAGAATCCGCCTCCGGACAATATTCTAGCACCTCAAACACGCATCGCCAAATATATATAAAAAAAATCTGCTTTGTTTTGATGCCGCTTGACGATGCATCTAAAGGGGTAGTTTCCCGTAGTGGCGGAATTAAAACCATCCGGGTGTTCTTTCACAGAGCAGACCTTTGGAGTCTTGACCTTGAAAACATTCGACGCTCGTGAAAGTAGCGCACCGAAAATAAAAGCGTAAATGAAGTCAAACATCTTCAAAGAAAACGCGGCGTGTGATGAAAAAGCGCGAAATTCCCAGAAACCGTTGGCACTCTGTGAAAATGAATAGATACAAGATGCTGCATTCCCTCCAGGGAATGATTGCATTTTTATTTGTTTATTCCGGCTTTTTCAAACTTGTTCCATGAGTCACCGATGCAGAGCACTGCAACTTTAAGTTATAACATCAGATTTTTAATTTAGTTTTTGTTTTCGAAATTTATTAGAAACGACATACGTTAATGGAGCCTCCATATTGCTCATACTCGTGACGTCACCAACAGGATTATTCGTTGCGAATGAAATGTTTAGAGATGTATGTAAATAACACGATGGAAGCTCGAACTCATCGCCTACATAAATGGGCCCTGCAATAATATTTGAGCTTTCAACTTTTTGTGGTTTCCAGTTCCATGCGAGTATCGGGCAAGCCAAATAATAGCACCCAATAAAAAAAATAGAAAAAACGTGGCGACGGTTCGTTTTCCTTCCTTCTACTGACGCAGCCCCAGGCGGGCACGAGAAGTCAGGAGGAACGAGATATTTTCTACTTCTGCTGAGAGACGGCAGGGAAACTCCTGCCCTCCCGCCTCATCTTCTGTCAGGCTTCGTTTCTCGGGCACGTTACACGCGTTGTTTAAACAAACGCTGTTAATGTTACGACCATTGATGTTCCGGAGCACTAAAAGCAGTGCTACGCACACTGTGCCAAGATTGCCATATCCTAACCTCGCGTCAGAGTTGGGCACGTTTTGCTACCGAGTTCCTGGGTGTCTTTTTGCACTATACGCTTGGGTCTGTTTCCGGCTACCAAGTACCATCCGACGAACAACGTGGTTTTGTATTTCAGTGAGTCACCAATGTCGCCATGGCAGTGCTGTGCGTTGTGAACGAAGTCTGGAATCGGCGTCGATGTCAGCATGTGCTTCGCGTTAAAGTGATGCAAGAGCGAAATGCGATGATGTAAACGTTCTCAAGTTGACATTCTGCTTTTTAGTAAAGAGTTTAAGAAGACCACTTGAGCGATTATGGTGGAATCGATCGACTTGCGGATAATCATGTTGGAACGTTGGTCTAAACCGCAGCTGCTATCGTGCAGTACCCAATTTAACCGTCTTCTGCAGTGCCCTGTTGTCCACCCCACGAAAGCGATTACGCTCTCGGGGAAAGACAGAACAGGCTTGAGATATGATGAATCATACATCTTGTACGTATATTTACAGTTTGTGATAATAGCAATAAACGAAATCGAGCAGAAATATCAACGATGTGCTAGGAAATTGGCTTCGTGTAATAGCGGAATAGCTTCTAGTCGACAGTCGACTTGTGGCCGAGCCCACAAAACGTAGCCGCCACCGTTCCGGCTTTTCTTCTTTTTTATATTTATTTTCGTATTTGACCTATCACAAATCTACACGTTGCTTCTAAATGGATACATTTTTTAACTGCCTCGTGATGTTCAACCCCTTTCTTAGAGCCAAAATGTCTTTCGTGCTACTTATGTAAATCAAATTCAACCCCGAAATGTTATAATCGTTCTCTATGCGCGCTTCAGTTTCGAATATGCACTTTGGTCCTCTGTCCTCTCGTCGTTGCCTTGAGCTCTTAACGCATAAGGGTAACCTTAAAAAGAATGCACTGCTCATCGGTCAGAAAGTGATGACTTCGGAACACCGAGTGCCCCGCATCCATGGATATTTTCGGTGGATTTGCCAGAGCCACTCGGCACGGCAACCAGTCAATATATGTTTTGTTTCTTTCGTCAACAATGCATAGTCAGGTAGGAAATAGTTATTTATTTAAGCATGTTAACCGCCCCCCCCCTCCCCGTTTGTGTGTTTTCGAACGCACCACGACGTAGCTAACCGTACACAACACCTGCCGCAAATCGTGGCTTTGAAAGCATTCTTATTGGTTGAAAGGCGATTTTTATGACCGAGAACCATGGCTTTCCGCTGAGGGAGTAACTCCTTTACAGATGTTAATTCAAGACCACCATTGTGGCGGTACACGAACAGCATGAAAACAAAAACAATAACAGCGAAATGACGGTCCTCACGCTATCCCACAACCTGGTTTCCGGGAAGCGAACACAAGGCTGCTCACAGCCGCAATGGAGCGGGTTGTTTTGTCGGCCGTCGCAAATAATTGTAGAGTGAAATTTTACGTTTTACTAAGTGAATCTCTCTTTGAGCAGTTCAAAATGCCTCCTGAGCAATGACATTAAGGGGAAAAGTAATTATACAGGTAACGTCATTTATTCCTTAGGTGATCACCGAAGAAATCTGTGCTTTCAAAAAGACGCTGATAAAAGCGGAAGCGCAGCGTATGTAGCTTAGTGATTGGGTTACTGTGCGTCCATGTTGATGTCGATATGCACAGTGCATGTCTATGCTGTCTCCTTGCGACTGTGAACTGCTCTAGGCTAATGCTATCATATGTAGTGTCACGCGAAATGTGTGTGTATTATAAATATGCCTAAAGCGCAATAGTTCAGCAAGCATATTGTAGCGTGAGCTACACTGGCCGAGGTTGAGCTGTTTCGCGTGGCCCTCATAATGAGCCGTCCTCATTATGCGAGCCGTGCTCATTATGCGGAGCGCGCGGCGGCGGAGCTCCGCATAATGAGCACGGCTCTGCGTAATGAGCACGGCTCATTATGTCAGCCACGCTCCGCCGCCGCCACGCGCTCCGCCGCCACCGCGCCCACCTCGGCCGCCTCGCCGGTCTGCGCATTCCTGAGGAGTGACGTCATAGCCGCGGCAGACGCACTGGCGCCGCCGCGTTCCCAGCTGTGCGCCTCCGTTGCGCAGTAGCCAAGTCTGACGCTGCACCGGAACCGCTTGATAGCGCCTCTCATTTTGTGCTCATAAGCTCACGCTACGTATATCCTGGCATAGCCGAGCTAAGCCACCGCAATTTTTTGTTTGCTTTTTGTAGCGTGAGCTACACTGTCCGAGGTTGAGCAGTTTCGCGTGGCTCACATAATGAGCCGTGCTCCGTGCTGCGCAAGCGCGAGGAGCAGTGACATCACACGGCGCACAGCTGGCGCGCTGGAGACGTCGCCGCCGCGCGCCCGCCTCGCCGGTCTGCGCATGTGCGAGGAGCAGTGACGGCACACGGCGCACAGCTGGCGCGCCAGAGACACCGCCGCCGCGCGCTCCGCCGCCACCGCGCGCGCCTCGCCGGTCTGCACATTCCAGAGGAGTGACGTCATATCCGCGGAAGACTCACTGGCGCCGCCGTGTGCCGAGCTGTCCGCCTCCGTTGCGCAGTAGCCAAGTCTGACGCTGCACCGGAGCCGCTTGATAGCGCCTCTCATTTTGTGCGCATAAGCTCACGCTACGTATATCCTGACAGAGCCGACCTAAGCCACCGCAATTTTTTTGTTACCTATCGATGTGACCTATCAATGGGACCTACCACCATTTAACCTATAGTCGGTGAAGTAGGTCCTCACCCCTTTCCACATCAGCGGAGCGAACGGTGGAGAGGAGGTCGCCTTCTCTCCAGTGTTCGCACTACTAAGTGGAAAGAGGTGGGAGGAGCTTCCACTTCGTTCTTGACCTGTCATCGACTTCAGTTATTTACAAATGCTCTGCTTGAACCTGCCATTTTGTGGCCAGAGATTTTGCCTTCCTTCACTGCTTCGCGATATTTTGCGATCCGTGAAATGAGCCAAATAGCTATCTCGAGAACAACTGTCAGTTTCGCGAATGGTTTACCGCTCCTTCCTGACGTGCTGTTCTAACGAAGAAACTGTGACGCGGGGAATAGCAAAGGCGAGCCCTGACGTATACGTGCACTGTCCGAGTTTTGGTGTCTCCGTTTAACATCGCAGTTTTGAAAACAAGCTCAAGACTGAGTGACCGCGTTCGAAACCCAGGATTGCTTAACTACGGAGGAAGCCGGCTTCGGCAATAAATCCAGTTCGTGAAAGCTCGTGTTATGCTTTCATTTGTCTGCTGCTCTCGCTCTGAAAGTAGTGACCTGTTTCATGGGTGCGAAGCGGCTGACTGCTTCCTTTGCAATGGCTGCTTAGCAGGCACTGGGGTAGAGGAGGGGAGGGGGGGGGGGGCGGCGCCAGTGGCACTGACGCATTTGCTTGTCCGAAAACTATATGTTATATTCAAGGCCGGGGCGAATATCTAGCAGAACACTTTATTCCGAGGGGCAACATTGGCTGTCTGAAAGCCGACAAACTCGTACACCGTATTCATGCTCAATATTCATTGTCGCGGGTCGAAAAAGCTTCACTAGCGTGAACTGAAAATAAAGGTTTCATTGAAGTTAATGCAAGTAGGCAGGCGAGCTGGTTAAGGACTGACATGGTAATCCTGAGCGAGGAGACAAACAAAAACGGACAGACGCGAAAGTTCGTGTCTGTCCGTCCTTTTTGAGCCCTCGCTCTCGCTTATTCGAGGCACGAAATCTTCGTCGATTTCGTGCCCCAGATAACTTGCCATTTGTTAAAATAGCTGGCTTATTTCAGTCTTTTTCCCTTATGCCGTTCTTACTCGGGCGTTTGAGCACTTGCTCAAGTCTCTCCTGACATTGTTTACGTGCCTCTGCTGCGATGACAACGCCATCTTAATAGAAGGAGGTTCCCGGCAGACCGTGCAGAATGTGATTCGTATCGATTTGAAAAAGTAACGCCGCACACGACGCCATGAAGCAAGCGCTGGAACTTAAACAGGTCAAAGTTTGTGTTGACGGACAGCAGCTCTTGTGTTTTCAAGTCTGCTTCGTTTCACCTTAATGGTAAACTGAGGAGGTTTCTGAGATCCCTAAGTATGGCGATAACCTCATTTGCGGGCTTTAAGCACCCTAGAAATTTATAAATTATAACGATGCGCGGCCAATTTCTCTATTAAAAAAGCAATCAAAGATCGAAATGATCTCAAGCGATGGGAGAACCATTGTGCCGCCAGGACGGGATGTGACCAATTAAAACTCGACATTTCCTTGAGATTGCAAACGCTGTTATTACGAAATGTGTATGATTTTTGTAGATAATAAAAAAAAGGTAGAGTAGACAAGAATAATTTTTTTTGCAAAAAGGGAACATAATAGTGCAATATTGGTCTTAAAACCAGCGAACTATTTTTTTTCTGTCTTCCGCGGGAGTGCAGTTTGGTCGTCAGCTGTCGAGTGGTCGAGCGCGCTGCGCTCGCGAGATTAAAGGTTGAATCGTAGTGCGGGCTGTGTGTGCAACGAGCCGCGCGCATTCGAGATATCACACCGCGGTTCCACCGGTCGGAGGCGCGAGGATCCTTCGCTTGCTAATAGAGAGTTTTAGTAGATCGTTTCGATGACTCCGATAACGATACCCGATACTCTGCCTCCGCCTTTGTGCCCATATACAGTATCGTTATCGGGGGTATCGAGGTATCGGAACGATCTACTAAAACTCTCTATTGACTAACAGTGGTTCTGGCTTCGAAACATGCTCCAGCCATCGCCGGAGAGGAAATCGGAATGTTGCAATCTTTGATTGCTTTTTTAATATGGAGATCAGCCGCGTATCCTCATGATTTGTGTATTTCTAGGATGCTTAGAGCCAGTAGATTGAGCTAACACCATATTTAGGCGACCTCAAAAAACCTCTCAAGGCACCTTTAAGTTCAGACGTAGCCGACGCTGCAAGCTGATGGGACCAATCAGACAGCGTCAGAAGAACACTATCATGATGTACGTCATGTTACTGCACGTGTTCTATGATCGCTGAACCCATAACAAACAAAGCAAACCTCGTAAATTGACTTTTCACGCTGCCTGATTTGTCATATTACCTCGTAGCGTCGGCTGCGCTCGGATTTAATCTGGAACGAAGACCTAGCTCGTGCTTCTTCGATTAACCAAGCTCCGAAAACATTGTTCCACCTAATATGGTTGCGAAAATACCTTCAAGCAGCGGCAGAGGCTAGGGGTCAACTTCCATGGCATGGTTATCAGTGATTCGATAACCACCGCAACTTCTAAACACTTTGGTATTTTTTTCTTCTTCTTTTACATACGAGCACGAGAGGTTTAGCCTATTCACTTTGCCTCACCCGGTACAAGACTTCAGCGTTTTCTAGGTTTGCCATTCCTGTCAAAAGACCAAAGTAACAGAAGAAAAGAAATGTATGTCTTGCTTGGTGAGCTTCGAATACTAAGGTGCGCAAAAGCAAAAAAGGTCATTATCCCTGCCTCATGCGGTTTCCGTGTTCAGCTTTCCTTTTTTTTTTTTTTACTTGAGATGGGGAAAGGCGGAAAACGATGTTAACTTCATCAACCTACTCAAGCGAAATGTCCATCTTGACGAGCCTAGAGCGCGACTCCCCGACCCTCAAGCTTGTTTCCGTCGTGGAGCTTTCGCTCTTTGGTTACACGGTTTGCTCTCCTTCGTGTAACCGTGTCCATCTGATCTGATGACGAACTTTGTTCATGGCACGCAACCCCAGCTAAATATAAAACAAACAACGCCATAAAAAAGTTTACCGGAACTCAGTAAAAGGCAAGCGAAAACGAGCCCTTGTACGTGAAAGAGGAGAAAAAACGAGAGATGTGGAGAGAACAGAGGGAGAAAGAAATATAAAGGTAAAACAACGAACCCAATACTAAACCAAAGTAAAGAGTAATGCGCGCGTGAGGTTAGGGGATGGAGCGTCCGACACGCACCTCACGTCACCGCGACGTTTCTCGAGTGGTCCCTTCTTTCATGTGTGTCTGCACTCTTGTCAGGTAATGCCCTTGGTTCGTGTGTTTTTATGCGTGTTTTGGGGTTCAGTTTTATGAGCAGAATAGTATCCAACTATGGGCCCTTAGTCAGCCATTCGTCGCAAAGTTGCACTTCGAATCGCGTTATTTGCCATCTCAGCACGCAAAAAAAGGCCGGATCAGTGTTTCAGTTCATTATGTCCGCGGGAGTACTTGCGCGTAAACGTCCACGTGTATTTGTGACCCTATGTAGTTTAGTTCCTGCGGACATGGATACGTTTAGCCTTTTAATGGGAGCAATTTTCTTGCCTGCACATTACTGTGTCCGCGTAGCTCTGAGTCTGTGTGCCTGGATGTGATATTGCGTGGATGCAGTTGTATTTGTATTTATTTGTTTATTTAAAAAAACTTCATCCCTCAGGGCACGAAGCCATTAAAGGGGAAAGAGCGGATACAAGAAGTGAAAGGTGAACTGAAACAAACGAACAAAATTAGCAATGCAACAAAAGCACAAACAATGAAACAAGCCATTTATAGTTACAGAAATGATTGGTGATAGCATTTCAGAAAATGTTAGGGTCGGTGATCGTAGCAATCGAATTAGAGTGGCTGTTTCATATTTGGGCTGCGCGAGGAAGGAGGGATGAGTGAAATATTAATGCCGATAGGAAATGTTGATGATGTACGCAGGATGAGATATTGCCGCGAGCGCAACTGACCGAGCAGGCGGCGCGCTCCTGGCCTAAGGGTTATCGCGCGTGCCTTCCACGCAGAAAGCCAGGGTTCGATTCCTGGAGCGACGAGTATTCTGTTTATTCCTGCAATTTAGTGTTCTGGTAAATTCGAGAATCGTGTTGCTTGTTCGAGGTCAGAATGTTCTACGCGTCGAACCTTCTACGCCGATTATTCCAGAAGCCCACGCGTGTACATAAGGGGCTTCGCGTGGCGAGCCGGAGTCAGTTTCGCTTCAGCGTTTGATCCTGCTGCTTCGCCGCCTTCGACGCCCGCGACGCTCTGTTGTTATCTTTCTTTTTCCTTTTATTTTTGGGCACAAGTTCGCCCCATTAAACGTTCAGTTTACTCAGTCATTCGCCGCCTCATCACTTGTCATTCGTGACATTTTGGTGGAGGTGCGGGGTAACCGCATGCCCGTGCAGCGCTACCCTCCGAGTTCCCGCAGTGCAAGTCCGAACCCAAGCCCCCGAAGAACCCAACGAAGACCAGACCGAGATCCGATCAAGTCGCCGGAACCTTGGCCTACCCCGGAGTTAGGACCCTTGCCACCCAGGACCAGGCAAACAAGGAGGACGACGATGGCCCACCAGTCGGAGACCCCGGCCGCTCCTGCCGTCGTTTACCTGCCCGTCGCACCGCGGACGGCTGCTCCATTCCACGGCGAGCAATACGAAGACGTCGAAGACTGGATTGACCAGTATGAACGCGTTGCCCGCCACAATTGCTGGACCGACGAGCAGCGCCTGCACAACGTCTATTTTTCGCTTGAGGGTACCGCCAAGCACTGGTACGAGAATCATGAGTCCTCTTTGACGTCGTGGGACATTTTCAAGACCGATCTCAAGGCTACGTTCATCAACCACCACCGCCGAGAGAGAGCCGAGGACCTACTGCGAACCAGAACCCAGGGCCCCAACGAGAGCGTCACCGGCTTCGTAGAGGACGTTCTGCGCCTGAGCGCCCGCGCCGACCCTCAGGCTACCGAAGAGAAGAAGCTACGAATTCTCATGCGCGGCGTGAGAGACGACATTTTCGGAGGCCTCGTCCGCAACCCGCCGACAACCGTCGACGCCTTCGTCACCGAGGCAACAAACATCGAGCGCGCCCTCCAAGCGCGCGCTACCCACTACCAGCGGCATCCAAGCGTCGCTGCAACCTGCATCTGCTTAGCGGCGAAAACGCTCCTGGTACGGACATCCGCGAAATCATCCGGGAGGTCGTCCGGGAGGAACTCCGCAAGGTTGCTGCCAGCCGCAAGCCGACCAGCGACGCTCTCCATCGCCGAGGTTGTGCGGGAAGAAGTTCAGAGAGCCATCCAACCAGAGGCTCCCGTCGCCGTGGCAGCCACCCGAGGAGCCCACGTTGACTTACGCCGCAGTGGCCCGACGGCCACCGCCTCCTCCTCGCACCTATGTCGCGCCGCCCCGACGTCAGTCTCCTGCGCCGCAGCACGACCGACGCCACGACGACCAGGTGCAGTACGCCCACCCGGAGCCTCGCGCACCCCGGAAGACCGACGTGTGGCGAACGCCCGACCGACGCCCTCTGTGCTTCCCACTGCGGGAAGCAGACCACACCTACCGCCGATGCCCATACCGACGACTCGGGCTGCGCGGGTTCCACCCGAACGACCCGCGCCCCCGTTATGGTGAACGCCCTCGGGAGATCGACGAGTACCTGCGACGACCTCAGTCCCCCGAGCCTGCGTCCCGCCGAGAGTTCCGGTCGCCGTCGCCACGACGTCCAGCTTCGCCGATGCACCGACCCCGACGTGAAAGCCTGTCACCCCTCGCTCCTCGCCGGGGAAACTAGGCGCGGCAACCCCTGGAGGTGGAGTTGCCGAAGACGACCGACGCCAAGATCCTCCACGAACGTCGGAGGGCCCCCACTCGAACGCTACCAGAGACCGAAACGACGCCCCTGCAACGGTGTCCAATAACCTAAACGTCGTCATCGACGGCCACGACGCATCAGCACTCGTGGACACCGGAGCAGACTACTCAGTCTTGAGTGGGAGGCTCTCCCGCCGCCTTCGAAAAGTCACGACGCCGTGGGATGGACCTCAAATACGAACCGCCGGAGGGCACCTCATCACGCCGGTCGGGAGATGCACTGCTCGCGTCGAGATCCACGGTGAGACGTGCCCTGTCAAGTTCGTCGTTCTGCAAGACTGTTCGAGGGACGTTATCCTCGGAATGGACTTTCTCTGCGAGTATGGCGCCGTCATCGACCTCGGAGCAAACCGGCTGACGCTACGAAAACCTGCTCCACCACCGGAGGAACCCAAAGCGACGTCATCCGCGGTACGAGTCCTCGCAAACCACGTGAACCTACCGCCGCGGTCAAGTGTTTTCGTACCCGTCGGGGTCGATGAGACTTTCTGCGGCGACGTTTTGCTCGAAGGAAGCCTCCAGTTGCTTCTAGGAAGAGGGATCGGCATCGCAAGAGGCGTCGCGGAGCTCCAAGACGGACACACTGTCGCACTCGTAACGAACTTCCGACAGGAGGCCCAGCACCTTACGAAAGGCACCGCCGTGGGTCACGCCGAGGAACTCCCGGACTCAGCCGCAATCGCCGGAATATCAGAAGACCTCTCTTCGTGGCCACCGAAGACAACGCCGCCTTCGCAGTTTGACATCGACCCAACCCTGCCTACCCCACAACGACGACAACTCAGTGACCTTCTCGCCGAGTTCAATGAGTGCTTCTCCACGTCGTCAAAGGTGCGCCAAACGACCGTTGCGAAACACCGAATTGTCACTGAAGACAACGCGCTTCCTGTTCATCGGTCGCCGTACCGTGTCTCTGTGAAAGAGAGAGAAGTCATCCAGAAGCAGGTCCAAGAAATGCTCGATGACGACATTGTCCAGCCCTCAAGCAGCCCGTGGGCTTCACCGGTAGTCCTTGTGAAAAAGAAAGACGGGACTCTTCGGTTCTGCGTGGACTATCGCCGACTGAACGCCGTAACAAAAAAGGACGTCTACCCGCTGCCACGCATCGACGACACCCTGGACCGGCTGCGCCACGTCCGATACTTTTCGTCGATGGACCTGAAGAGTGGGTACTGGCAGATCGAGGTCGACGAACGAGATCGTGAAAAGACTGCCTTCGTCACGCCGGACGGGCTGTACGAATTTAAAGTGATGCCGTTCGGACTATGCACAGCACCGGCGACGTTCCAGCGCGTAATGGACACCGTTCTTTCCGGCTTGAAATGGCAAAGTTGTCTCGTCTATCTCGACGACGTCGTGGTATTCGCCAGCGACTTCGACGAGCACCTCAGACGTTTGCGAGCCGTGCTACAGGCTATCCAGAATGCCGGACTGACACTGAAGCCGTCAAAATGTCGGTTCGCTTACGGCGAGCTCAAATTCCTGGGCCATGTCGTGAGTGCTCAAGGTGTAAGTCCTGACCCTGCAAAGACATCCGCTGTCGCCGAATTTCCGAAGCCATCAGACAAGAAAGCCGTACGAAGATTTCTTGGGCTGTGCGCATACTACAGACGTTTCGTTCGCGATTTTGCCAAGATTTCTGCACCGCTCACGCATCTGACGAAGGACGACGTGAACTTCCAGTGGGGGGAGGAGCAAGAACAAGCGTTCAACGAACTGAAGGAAAGACTCCAGTCACCCCCTATCCTCGGACACTTCGATCCATCAGCGGAAACGGAAGTTCACACAGACGCCAGCAACGCCGGGCTAGGTGCGGTGCTCGTCCAAAGACAAGACGGAGCAGAGAGGGTGATCGCTTACGCAAGCCGGGCACTGTCCAAGGCAGAGAAAAATTACTCAACAACCGACAAGGAATGTCTCGCTGTCGTCTGGGCGTTAACCAAGTTCCGCCCATACCTGTACGGGATCCCGTTCCGCGTTGTCACGGACCACCACGCTCTCTGTTGGCTCGCCAACCTCAAGGACCCGTCAGGACGCCTCGCTCGCTGGAGCCTTCGACTGCAAGAATTCGACGTGACCATTGTGCACAAGTCTGGCCGCAAGCATAATGACGCCGATTGTTTGTCTAGGGCCCCAGTCGAATCTCCTCCCGACAGCACCGACGACGATGATGACGCCCGTTTTCTTGGAGCAATTACAGATACCGACATGGGAGCACTTCAGCGAGACGACCCCGAACTTCGCGCCGTGATCGACCACCTCGAAGGTCAAGGAAGTTCAGTTCCGCGAGTCTTGGCCCGAGACTTGCCAAGCTTCGTTCTGCGGCGAGGCGTGCTCTTCAAGAAGAACTTCGGAACGAGCAACCCTGCCTGGCTGCTGGTTGTTCCGGCCAGCCTGCGAGAAGAAATCTTTCAAGCATGCCATGACGACCCGACGGCTGGACACCTTGGCTACAGCAGGACGCTCGCCCGGATTCGTGACAAGTACTACTGGCCGAGACTCCCGAAAACAGTCCACCTGTACACACGGTCGTGCCATGAGTGCCAACGACGTAAGAGGCCTCCGACGAAGCCAGCAGGACTCCTGCAGCCGATACCTGCACCGACTACGCCCTTCCAGCAGGTCGGAATGGATTTACTTGGGCCGTTCCCAACATCGACGCAAAGAAATCGGTGGATTATCGTCGCGACCGATTATCTTACACGATACGCCGAGACGAAAGCCTTGCCATCGGGAACAGCGGTAGAAGTCGCCAAGTTTTTCGTCGAGTCTATTCTCCTTCGACACGGCGCACCTGAAGTGCTGATCACAGATCGCGGGTCATCCTTCATGGCACAGCTGACTCAAGAAGTTCTTCGGCTCAGTCATACCAGCCATCGACGAACAACCGCTTATCATCCGCAGACCAACGGGCTAACGGAGCGGCTCAACAAGACGATCGCCGACATGATCTCCATGTACGTCGACGTAGAGCACAAGACATGGGACGAGGTGTTGCCGTACGTCACGTTTGCGTACAACACAGCGGTGCAAGAAACCACGGGAATGACACCGTTCCAACTGGTACACGGCCGGACGGTTACCACAATGCTCGACGCCATGCTGCCTCACGTGCCGGCCGACGATGGCAACGACGATGCTCAACTGATCTCGCAACGCGCGGAAGAAGCTCGCCAACTGGCAAGAATCAAGATTCATGACCAACAGCGAGTCGACGCACGCCGCTATAACCTTCGTCGCCGGGACGTCCACTTTCAACCCGGAGACCGGGTATGGGTGTGGACACCGATCCGGCGCCGTGGTCTCAGCGAGAAGCTTCTCAAGCGCTATTTCGGACCCTACAAAGTCATCCGACGCCTCGGCGATCTGAACTACGAAGTGCTACCCGACGGAACGCGCACATCTGCAAGACGCCAGCCACGACCCGAGGTCGTCCACGTCGTCCGGCATGAAGCCGTATTACGAACGATAGAACTTTGGACTCTCGTCAAAGTGTGTTCCAAACTGTGACTCTGTAGTCTACTGCTATCCTTTTGTTGTGTATCTGTGTTTGGTTTTGTGCTGCATCGGGACGATGCACTTTTTTAAAGGGGGAGTAATGCCGCGAGCGCAGCTGGCCAAGCAGGCAGCGCGCTCGTGGCCTAACGGTTATCGCGCGTGCCTTCCACGCAGAAAGCCAGGGTTCGATTCCTGGTCGGGCGACGCGTATTTTGTTGACTCTAATGTAGTGTTCTGGTAAATTCGAGAACCGTGTTGCTTGTTCGAGGTCAGAATGTTCTACGCGTCGAACCTTCTACGCCGATTATTCCAGAAGCCCACGCGTGTACGTAAGGGGCTTCGCGTGGCGAGCCAGAGTCAGTTTCGCTTCAGCGTTCGATCCTGCTGCTTCGCCGCCTTCGACGCCCGTGACGCTCTGTTGTTACCTTTCTTTTTAGGGGCGAAGCTCCTTAAGCCGTGGGTCTGTCCCTCCTCTGTATGTAGCCACTTCAAGTTTAGTTTGTGAATGGCTCAAGAGATGGCGTGTTCCGGAATTAACTTTATGTAGAGATGACAGATGGCGCTTAGCTCATGTTGCGGAGCGGAGAGCGCGCAAGGCGGCGGCAGCGCGCGCTCGCAGACAGAATCCAGCCGTGCGAGAGCGAGAGGCCGAAGCATGTCGTCAGGCTGCGCGTCGACGCCGCCAAGATCCGGCCGTGCGAGAGCGGGAAGCCGAATCGCGTCGTCAGTCTGCTCGGCGACGCCGCCAAGATCCGGCCGTACGAGAGTGGGAAGCCGAAGCGGCACGGCAGCGTCGCCAAGATCCGGCCGTACGAGAGCGGGAAGCCGAAGCGGCACGGCAGCGGCGCCAAGAGGATCTGCAGAACGTCAGGGAACGGGAAGCGGCAAGAAAGCGCGCGTATCGGCAGGCAGACCCCGATGCAGCGAGAGCTCGTGAGGCGTCTGCAAAACGCATCAGGCGAGCTCAGCCCGAAGGTGCCGACGCGCGGTTTAAGCGAGACTTTCTAGACGTTTCGTTCGGCCATAGCTGTGGTGTGTGTGATAGATTGTGGTTTGTATACACACACACACAGTGTTTCTCACGTCTTTACATGGCGATGAGTGGGCGAATTAACGGAAGAATCGCTGGTTTACCGACGATTCACTCCGAGCTTCGCCCACTCATCATCATTCACCACGTGGATATGCTGTGACTTTTTCCTTTTATTTTTGGGCGCAAGTTCGCCCTATTAAACGTTAAGTTTACTCAGTCATTTGCCGCCTCGTCACTTTTCATTCGTGACAATATTGAAGGGAAGATTTTTCGTTTTATCGCGTAAGATATGACTATGAAAATACATTTTATGGAAAATAAATGTGAAACGTTACGCCACAGAGAGAGTGTCACGGTTCTATTGGAGACGTCGAGCGTGCGATAGAGGCGAGGCCGAAAACGAATAACTTACAACCTATTATATTTAAAAAAGCGAGAAGGAGATATAACGGAAAGCAAAAGAGTACGTACAATGTAAAATGTGAAATAATACACACACGCTAAAACACATCTACCGTTCAAAAGAATAAAAAAAAGAAGCTTGTTTGAGCAGCCCTTACAGTTTGAGTTCGTTGCGTCGACGAACCGAAGCTGACTTGCCAAAGGCAGCGCAGGCCTTTCTCTCCTAAGAGTCTGAAGGAGAGTGTGGAACTCTCGCCGCGACAGCTTGTGCACGGCAAGGGTCGGACGCGTCCTGGAGCGCAGCCATGAACCCCATCCGCCACTTCCTCCCGGCCTCATTCTTCAATTATCCCTGCGTCACCATCCTTTCCTTTCTTTTCGTCTTCTAACGTCGCTGTCCCTCGTGGCATCATCTTCTTCCATCTTTCCACCTCAACTTCATTTTATTTAATTTCTTGGAACCATGAAATTACCCCCTCAAACGAGAATTTTAAACTGTTCTTGACATCTTCATCTACAGAAGGTGCGGTCTTGCGGTCGTCGACCACCAAGTTCAATGGCTATCCTCCACAGCTACACTTTAACAACACAAGGTTCTTGAAGAGTTTTCCACCCTCAAATTATTGCATCTAATCACAATAGTTCAGGAGACACACCGTAAAAAATGAACGCATAATCAAGTGTCGCGAAATATTGAACTTAAACATTACAAAACATCTTCAAATATAAAAATAGTTATCTAGCTTTAGAACTTCCGAAGGTGCAATGATTGACACACTGATATGCAGCAGCTGCATCATCTTCTGAAATTTCCAGAAATAACCAAACTGAAACTCCAACTGTTTTCAAGAATTGCACAGTATTTTATACATTTATTTTTACACGTGCACACCCCTGGATTTTAAACACTTGAAAAAGCAAATATAATTTAATACACAAAACTTTTCTAAACTTCAAAGCACAATCACTGAGCGCTACGATCATCTGAAAACTGAATGATTCCGTACAGAACAAAACTCACCGAACGAATGCGCAAATTTCCAAAAATCTAAAATTACCACGGACCGAAAATACCACAAAGCAATTATCTTTCGTTCAACCTACTTTGATATTGCGCATTTGTAGTACAAGCTACGAATACAAAAGCATCCTCTTCGTGACAAAGGCAATACAAAATTGCCAGACAGAAGCTAAAAATACAAAACAGATGCTTAGAAATAGCAGCATTGACGTTCGCAAATAGGGAAGACCCAGTCTAATCGTTTCAACCAGGAATGCAATCAAATCATAGTGCTCTGCTACCCTCCCAGTCGTGGCTTTTTGGCCGCCCAGTTTACCAAAACTCTCGACGGCACCTCAAGGTAACAGCTTAACTTAGCGCGGTCAATCGAGATAGAGTAGATTGCAATTCCAACGTCAGCAAAGCGCGCGCTTTGCTTCTTGACATTTTTATTCCGCAGCGGACACTATGACCATTCACTAGCGCATTAATTCGTTGCCTTCTGAGATTACCCCTGTACTGCCCTAGCAGCATTTTTGACTCGTTCAACCGTCGTCTCCATTGAGTACTCCGGTGAACCACATGTGTCAGATGTTTCCTGCTTTTTACTTTCTGACCAGCGGAAGTAGCCCCCCCCCCTCCCTTCCCCTTAGCATCCCTGTGCTTTGCTGGGCGTTTCTAGTACGATCATTGGCCGCATCATCCCCTCAGCGTCTTCTCCGCTTGCGAAGTTTGAAGCTCCAGCTTACGGCCAGCTCTTAAACGGAGCTCCGAGTCTCCGGACGACCCTCCCTCACTTTTCACCTTGTCATTTTTTGTTTACAGGCGGACAAGCCCCGTCAGAACTTGCAGTAAGCTCGGAAGCTTTCGTTCTTTGTGAACCTTCTCTTGGCAGTGATACCTCATCTGACCACATCGCGGCACCGATTTGTGCCTCCTCTGCAGATTCCCAGCGGAGCTATCAATTCCCGAGGCTGTTGCATTCCGCCTTTATTCGTGCCATTTCCGTGGCGCTTTCTTCTTTTCTGCAGTTAATTTCCCAAGGCAAAATGTCCCTGCTCGCGTTCTTTCTAAACCAACTCTTGCCACGTCTGCTCTTCTCTCATCTAAGCCTTTTCTGAATCGAGAAAGCCCTTCAACCATTCCTGTCAATGGGATCCCTTGTGGTCCTACAGCGTTTCTAATTTCTGGCACCTTATACATATCCGTCCTATCACCTTGCGCTTCGAGTGCTATTTTGAAGGAACTTCATGGCCAAGAAATAATGAGACTCGGTACTCAGTCTCACTACCGGCACATGTTTTAGCTAGTAATCACTCGCTCTATATTGCACTTATTTGTACCGGCATGTTTGTATCAACACTCGCGCAGCTCGGACCTCGTTATATCAGGATGTTAGAAGTATCCTGGCAGGCTCGCCATTGTCACGGTTCTGCCGGAGACGTTGTGAGTACGATTGATGCGAGGTCGAAAATGAACAATTTACAGCCAATTTTATTTACAAACGAATGAGGGGGATAAAGCTGAAAGCAAAAAGTATGTACAGAGTAAAGGGGAAATAGTGCACACACGCTAAAGCACCACAACAGTTTAAAAAAGTAGGCTGTTCGGAGCAGGCCTTACAGTTTGAGTCCGTTGCGTCGACGAACCGTAGTGACTTGCCAGAGGCAGCGAGGGCCTTTTTCTCCTAGGAGTCTGAAAGGATGTGGAACTCTCGTCGTGACAGCTTTTGCCCGGCAACGGTCGGGCGCGTGCTGGAGCGTAGCCATGAACCCCATCCGCCACTTCCTCCCGTCATCAGCCTTCGATTATTCCTGCGTCGCCATCCCTTTATTTTTCTTCGTCTTCTAATATCGTTGTCCCACGTTAGCATCATCATCTTCCTCCTTGCCTTTTCAACTTGATTTTATAGTCAGTTCTTAGAGTCATGACAGAGATATATGGTAAAGATCAAGTGATTTTTATTGGTGCGACATACCTGTGCGATGAACATTTGATACAATGAAGCAAATACATAAATTTTAATTGGACTTAATTGAAGAAACAAAACAAATTAATTGTCAGTTGTTTATCCAGGAGGAGTTTAGTCTGCCAGAATATGGCGACATTGTTACCCACTGGAGATAAGCGCTTTAGCCAGTGCCGTACAACTGCTAGCATGGTGTCTTTAACTTGCACCATGCAGTAGTGATTCACGACCGCACGCCAGTACGATGTTCATCCATATCGAAACGGGCAGGGCTGAGGATTCAACCAGAGATCTCTGGGTTCTGCAGCGCGAGCTTTCGCTCCACGTGTTGCGAGCTGCTGTGGGCTAGCCCACTCGGCTTTGTTTATACAGGGCGTTTCATGAAAAGCGGACAAATTCGATATGGCCAAAAAAAAAGGCTTCTGTCGGTTTAATCCTGGGACAGGTGCCTATTTAGGAAAATTATTCAAGTTCGAGATAATTATATTGTTAATTATTTTTGCGTGATTAACTTTTTATATTGTTTTAAAGCGCATGATTTCAATTAGAAAATTGCTCACCATCATTAAACAACACTAAATCAACAAATTGCAGAATGATAGGGGCACGCGCAGCATTTTGCGGCTTTCTGAAAATCCGCACAAATTCGTCGGGTTTTTAAGTTTTGGTTTGCAATCGGAGCGCATCTCTGCCTCGACTAGCACCGCGCTCCATGAAGAAATACTGAAACCATCCTCTGCTGCGCTGTCCTCGCACAAAGCAGCAGAGGTTGGTTGCAATATTTCTCCACTGGGCGCGGTGCCGCCGGGGACCGATGATGCGCTCCGATCGCAAACCAAAACTCAAAAACTTCGTCGAATTTGTGCGGTTTCTCAGAAAGCCGTAAAATGCTACGCGTGCACTTCCATCGTTCTGCAATTTTTTATTTAGTGTTTTTTAATGATGGTGAGCAATCTTTCCAATTGCATCTATGCCCTTAAACGCAATATTAAAAAGTTAATTACTCGGAAAATATTTAAGTCTAATTATCCCGGACTTTAAATTTTTCCTAGATAGGCCCGCGAAAACGAAACAAGCCTTTTCTGTTTCGACGCGTAGTTTTCGCAATATCGAATATGTCCACCTTCGTAATGCAGTGACGAAGGTGGAAGCACGACGGAGCGGAGGGCACATGACAAACGGTCGGCCGGGGATTTACGAGCTGGCGCCGGACAGTGTGTGCTGCGCAAGGTTGGGGCCTGCAGGAACGGTGGAGCCAATCTGGCCCATTGCAAACACCGCAGTAGTTCAACGGCGAGGTTTGGATCATGACCGGCGGGAACGGAGTGCTCTGACCATACCCGCCTAGGACCACGACGATCCCGGAGTGGTTCCGCAGCGAGACTCCGGCTATGATAGCCCAGAACAGGTAACATACGCTGCGCTCGTTGGAAAGGACACTTGGCGGGCCTGAACTAGAACTCCGACTGCGATCTCTGAACGACGTGCGACAACCAGGGTCGGCGGGTCCGGACAGCCGGCTCTCAGGATGGGCAACCGGGAAGTACAGTAAACCCATTCGCTGTCTTGTCGTTGTGTGGTGTAACTCCTTGGGAAACGAGCGACAGCACATACCGATCGGGTGGCGATTGTTGTAAAGCGACTCCACATAAAAATGGCGCATCCAACGTGGGGCCCGGCTGGCTGTCACTAAGTAATCCCACAGATTTGATGAGCGGGTTGTTCACTAACACTAACGATGCACGTCGAGACAATGTCTGCTGGAATTTCGGCGACATGTCATACAGAAGATCTCAGCAGGTGTCTCCTCGAGTCGAGTACCGAAAGGATTCGAAGGACAAGGTTGCGGACGCGCTCTTTCGAGCACCCCAAAAAGCGGTTGGGAGGAGGAGATGCAAATAGGTGGGTGACCAGGAGTGAGGGTAAAATGTAAGAAAGTTGTCCTCGGAGGCGGAGGAAAGGCAACGAATGTTCGCTGGAAAACAGGATAACGGCTGGCAGGAGGTGAAACAGCAAGGAGTAGTTGCAGATTTAGGACGCTGCACGAGGGACCGAAGACCAAAGTTTGTCGAGTTCCGGGGAGCAAATGGATTTCTGTTAGCGGGTGTCGAAAAAATTGGGGGAGTAGCAGTTGGGACCCGGAACGCTGGCGGACGAGTTCGTCAGCGGGTTTCAGAAAAAATGGGGGAGTAGCAGTTTATACCGGGAACTCTGTCGGACGAGCAAATGAGCCCTACGATTTCGTATCTGCTGTGCCAAGACGGCTTGTTGCTTGGCGTCATCCCCATAAACAACGAAGGGTAGATGAACGACACTCCCTTCAGGGTGGTGATTTCTAAAAAGCTATAAAGGGGATTTATCGGACGCTTCTTCAAGTTCGCTCTGGATAATCGTGGCAGTGACAGCAAGACTTTTCATTAGTTATGTCGCGTCACGACTTGGCCGGGGACGAGGCGGGAGACATTCCGGTGGGCTTTTAGCTGCCAGCTTGCCTTGAGGCGCCAGCGGTTCCAGCAGGCTTGCTCTCTAAGCAGGCGCCTTCTCTGAGGGTCAATAAGTCCCTAGGCTCCGAATGCACGTGCATGGGACGAGACGCTGAAGCTTACATCGAGTCGCACTCGGTACATGGGGCCAATGCGGAACATGGGTATGATATGGCCATCCCGCCACGGGCATTGGATCCCTTCGCTTGCGCAACAGTTCGACTCGGTTTTACCTCATCGTCACCTAGCCATAAAGGAAACTTACCCTCTGAGGAACGCATCTACTGGTTTGGCCGCATTGTCTGCTTCAAGGTTAGAGGGCCCCTACGATGTAAAGACGCGAGCGTCGCATCTTACTTGTAGACCTACTCGGCGAGATACAAACGAGGAGTCTGGCCCGGTTCACATTTCTGACTTAAAGGAATACTACCACCGCGATAGGGAAGAATAGGAAAGATTATTAACATGAGGTTGCGGTAGAACACAAGAAAATGTGTCCCTGGCGACCCATGAGCATGCTCCGGAATGCGAAAATGCGGAGTTAGCAGCACGGTACACAACTCCGTCGCCAAGCGATTTGGCTACTACCGCTGCCACAATCGGCGGCAGAGTGTTTATTCGATGTGTATGGTTTTAACACTTTGTATTGAGCAGAGTGGCTCCCTGGAAAGACTGCCATAAACGGCGTCACCCAGGAAGTCTACCGAGAGGAAACACGGGCCCATCTGTTTTCCCAAGTGCTCAGGGTGACTGAAATTGGTTCGGCCTGGCAGACACCCGGCGTAGCCGTTCATGAAGATGACGGCACCGGCGGCCACCAGCCGGAGGAGAGGAGAAAGTCGAGGGGCTTCTGGGCTCTGCGAGCCCAACGGACGCGGGCAGTTCTAGCCCACGCGGCGACGTCCATGTGGAACGGGGCTGGTCCGCCCGCGTGAGGGGCCTGCTTATAGCAGGCCCCTTGTTTCAATCGTTGTGAATAATACAGGAAGCGACGGACAAGAAGCTGTCGGCATTGCCTGCCGCGGCTTTGCTAGAAGAGCCAGCTGAAACCGACACCAAGAAAGACTGATGCGGAGGTTCTCACCATCATCGACGCCACTGTTGGACGATACAACGTAGCCACCCCGGCAACACCAATAGCAGCTGCCTCTCCCGACACCTCAGACAGCCCCGACAACAGCGTTCACCTCTGTCTGCCAAGTACATCGACGAATACACCATGGATGACGTGGAAGAACTCCTCTTTGAGGCTCATGAGATCCCGAGTACCGGAAGCCCTTCGAAGGACTTCCTGTGTTCGGCATCGTACTTTTACTTTTATTTTAAGATATATTTCAAAGAATTCTAGAAGTTCAATATCACGGGTTTGACAGTTGTTACAAGGGTCCAAGAGTTCGCGCGACTAAGTTGCGAACTTAAGAAAAAAGTTGGGGTTTATATCCTTTACTAAGGTATATATTTGCGTGAAAGTGATTAGAAGCGTAAAGACTCTTTCACACAGTTGCGTTTGACTGCGTTTGTCTGCGTTAAGACTGCTCGTGTCAATCTATGGCTATGGTGACCCTTACCACGATGCAATGGGCACGCGTTGTGCTGTAGGACACAACGCAGCCCAACGCAGTCGACGCCCCTGTGTAAACAAGCTTTAAAGCAGAAGAAAGGTGCGACTCACCATCAGAATGTTTAAGGCACCGACAAGGGAATCCGGACTCTGAAAAGCCTGCTTCCTTACCTGAGTGGTGGCATTAAGGAGAAGTCCACCTCTTGAAGACTCAGTAGACGCAGTGGAGTACTTCGACACCAATCTTGTCAATGGTCTTTACCGTCATACAATTGAAGGATTTCAGCTAGATATAGCAAATGGAGGGCAAGATGCACTTTGTAATGCGAGAGAGAGGATGAAGCAGAGTTTCAACCAATATAAAATACCCAGTCAGAGCACGTGGTCAATACCGTGACTGGTGGGGGTGCGGCGCGCATTGTGGCTCATATCCTTATCGCTCTGAGGAAAGCGAAACTCGATAGAGCAGCCGCAACTAAATCGCCGTGCACTGAAGAAGCGCCTTCCCTTCCCTCGGTGGGACATAGAATCGCCCAAAAGCGTGAGCAGTGCCCCCTGCTCACGCTGTACAAAGACTGTGGCAAGCCGGAGAATTCTCTCCAGAAAATCAGTGCAGCGAGCAGGTATTCACTGTGGCCTACAACCTTGGGGCCCTGTCCTGGTCTGAGGCGTCTCTCATGCGCTCAGTCCTGACTGCCGGCCGCTGGCAGTTTCTTGCCTAATCTATTCCTCGTGTTTATTTGCTTTCTTTTTTGTGAACTTTTTTGCGAGTTTTGTTTTTCTTTTTCTTAGTGTTTACATTACTACAAAAACTGTAGTTAAAGGAGAATATAGTAAATCCTTGTTCCCAAATGGTGCTTTCGAACGCCGACGAGGCACTCGCTCGGATAAGACGGTGCGAGGTGTGTAGAACAAAGACGACAGACGAGAGAGAGAGAGAGAGAGAGAGAGAGGAAGGGAAATGAGAGACGGTAAATAAATCGGGATAGAAACTGTTTGCGCAGAAATCGAGAAGGCCGGGGGAGTCCTTTCGCGCGCGCATAATGGCGACGTCTCCGTGCCTACTTTCCCTCTGAAGTTCCTTAAGAAGATTGGACGAAAAATAAGCCGAGGAAAGACAGGCTTGCTGAATGAAAAGCTAAAGACTCAACTGAGTCTGGCGATTTTCCGTTCTTTGCGTTCGTTATTACTAGACTGTGGATTTTTTGTGTTTATTTATCAAACAAGCTCACGAAATGTTTTTGGTGTTTATTGATTAATTAAATATCGGTTTATTTATGCAATTTGTTCCGGATAGTCGAAAAAACGTCGACTACTTGTTAATTTTAATTAAAAAACTAAACGTTTAGGTACAAGAGGGGAGGGTTCCGACAAAAAACAGTTTTAACTAGAGAAAACGCTCCGAGAAATCGGTGTTTTTGGTTTCATCCAATTTTGAACTAGCGGTGCTTTTACTGTTTTAACAGACTTTTTTTTTATTTCAAACACCGAACAAATGTTGTTCGGTGTTCTTTGATCAAAACAGTGTAGTCGACGGCCTATTTATGACGCTTCGGTTTATTGTCACAAAAATCCGTTTTGTTGTTTGCAAAAAAAGGAGTTAACAATTCAAGGCCCTTGAACAACAGTACCTGAAAAAAAGTTGTACTAATATTGCCGCATAGCAAAGAAGGCCGAAAATAAGTTTGCTGTGTTGCTCTTTTAGAGATTTTGAAGAAGATTTTAGTCGACGAGACAGTGTTTTGTTTGAGTGGTTATAAGTAAATAGTAGAACTTGCGGGTGAAACGCTACTGCCACACTCTTCCCATTGTGGTTCTCGCCGATTCGATATGATTCATCAGATAAACAACGACGTGTTTCGCCGATTCCTTCGTGCAGGCGCCTGTAAGCGACATAATGGATGATAGGCTTTTCCTTCCTGGAACCGGTCGTCGCACTCCTCGACTATAGCAAGGGTTTCCGTGTTTTCGGGGTATACCGATAAACCCCGAGAATTTCCCCGAAGCCGGTTTTGAACAAGAATATCCTCGAATATGAAATAACATTGAATAAGAAAAACGCAAGATTCACTGGAAGAAATCTTAAACTGCTGCTTCTTTTGGTGTTGAACCCGGAACACAGCACACACCGAATTTCCTGAGAGGCTGATTCTTACCACGGGAGCGTCACCCCGTTGTCGGGTATTCAGCCCTTCTATATATCGGGACAATTTTCAGGTATTCGGGTGTGGCGCGTGTTTCTAGGAGACTGAGTAACGGAATGACATGGGCTATTTTCATCAATGTAAGCACCGAAAAATGTCGGTTTTCGTAAGACACCTATAATTGAGCCAAAAAACATCGAATCTGAGGGTGAAAAGTAAACCATTATGTAAATCATTCCTCAAATTATCAGAAAAATAGATCTGGAAACACGGAACCCTACTCATAACTCAGAGCAATTTTCTAGTCAAAAATATAAGAATTATCTCTTGGATAGGAAGGTAGAGTTTGCATATTCATGCCGAATTTTAGCAACTTGGAGATGGCCCGCGGCCGCAGTCTTTTTTTCTAATCTCGAGCTCGAAACTCCTCATGCCGAACTTTGACGCAGTGCCCGCGTTCAATCGATCGGTGATTAGACCTCTCCAAAACTGTCCTCTGTGGCTACAAGGGACGCTGACTATCAGCTGAGCCGCTTGAGACGCCTTCAGATCGCTGCCCTCGTGCCATGGCGCATATTGAAGCAGGATCTAAATACGAACTTACGCACTTTCAGTTCAGCATGTGGATAGTACTGATATTCGACAGGAACCTACCAAATATGAATGACCAACATATTTATGTACTTTCAAACGCCAAAATGACGCAGCAACAACCCCCCCCCCCCCCTTCGCAGCCCATTTCCACTTACTCTAGCTACGGTACATAGAATGCATCTCAGACTTGTGAGTTCACCGCATTCTGACAAGCGGTCCCCTCCATTTCCGCCTGATGACGTCATACAAGTGTCATGTTGTGGCCTACCGGGATCCTCGCGGTGTCACAGCTGTGGTGGAGGATGTGTGCCAGACGCCTGTCTTGCTGCCGGCCGCTCTTCACCCTGAGAAGCTACGGAAGCTTCATCAGTCAGAAGTTGGGATGCTGCGATTACTGCGACACTCCCTTTCACTCGCAAATTTTTTCAGGACTTGAAGCGGCTACCGCCGGGATCCTGAGATCCGACGGCAGGGCACTTTAGGTTTTGTGACGTCATCTGCTGCCAGTTTGGTACCCCTTTCGACGCACGACCGGAATAGAACGCTAAATACACAAGTCGTAGGCGGGTTCCAGGTATTGTAGATTCATTCAACGCAAAAGAAAGCAGGTCCTAGATTGCTCGCGAATAAAACTAATGTTATCTTTAATCATATTTTCCGCAATGTTTGCATAACCCCGCTCCCTCGCCCAGTCCGTTCACAAATGTATCCTACCTCTTCTTCCGCAATTCACCGTGCCATTGGTAACCACGCGATACGTGCCCCATTTTTTCTTGCCGTTGGTCTTCGCCATTGATTTTCTTTCGTTAGAGATAGAGAGAGGTTGACAGGCAAAAGCGATTGAATTCGTTTGACCGGACGCGAACTGCGGGTGAGGGGAAACGCCCGCTCGAACGATTCCCGCGTGTCCCGCAACAAAACACCACACGCAGACAAGTCACCCCTATAAATGCTTCAATGGTGACGTTTGTGCAATCGCAGGCACGGAGACGGACCCAAATACAAAAACACGCTTATAAACACGCAAACTCGCGGGACGTGAGGGAGATGCCTTCCAGCACCTCCCCTCTATTCATGTTTCCATTTACCTTTCCTCCTTTCGACACTGGTGTGATATCTGTTTGCCGGCATGAACGTCGTATGTTAGCGCTTGGGCCTGAGATTAGATTCGGCGCCTCAAACATGGATGTGTGTCCGTTCCAGTGGGGATGGAACCGATACCACTTAGGAGGCAAAGCATGCTACTATCCCCCTCCCTCCCCTTTTTTCCAAGCTCCATCACTCGCGGGACCAGGCGGCGCCGGCGGTTGCGAGAGCATCGCCACCAGCAAGGCTTGCAGCGTCTCAAATCAAGCGGAACGCTCGCAGGCGGTGACGGGTCGGGCCGGGGATCCACTAAGAATGACGTCAGGCGCAGGCCTTGTCTCCTATAGTCGGTGTCAGGCTAAGAGTGAAACGGAAGCTCCTCCCAGCTCTCCCCACTTTAGCAGAGCGAACGCGGGAGAGGAGGCGATTCCCTCTCAAGCGTTCGCGCTACTAAAGTGGAAAGAGTTGCTCAAAGCTTCCACTGCACTTAAAACCTCTCAGAAACTCTGAATGATATGCACGAGACCCGCATTTTTACGTCGTCGATCGAAACAGCTCGGTCACGTTAGAGTCTCGAAAACAAAGCGTCCGGAGCGCTCGCACCACGAGCGCTGTCAGAACCCCTTTCATTTAACGGATTTGAATGCGCAGTGATAAACTAGTTTCCGAAGGAACACACGAACTGTGCCTCATCCCGTGGGAGCCCTCCATATCCATGGTGGCTACCAGAAACTGTTCTATGGCGTTGCGCCCAGTGGAACAGCCCCAGCCTGAGGAGCGGCTCGCTCAAGGTTGAAAATGCGGCTGGACCTCGGAAACCTGTTTTCAATAGCCACCTACAGAGAGGAGTGGGAGGGGTGGCGAAGACTGTATATTGGCCGCCGCAATATCGGTCTTGAGTGAGTGGCTTTCCCCACAGGGGCTTTTCCATTGAACACCGCTCCACGAAGCAGTGCTTCGCTTTCCACCAGGGCAGCACCACCTCGAGATGAAAGAGTTTTGTAGACCATACGTTAAAGATTGCGGGTACAGCGGTCGTGTGCTCGATCCGCGCTTTGAAGTGACGGCGGCTCCCCCCCCCTCCCAACACAAAGCGCGAGGCACAGGTCTACTAAAAGGTGTTAGAAAAAGCTAGAGTGTTCTGTATAAACTTGGTGAGCACAGTACGTGACATTGGCGACCTGTAGTCGTCGGCCGGTAAATCGTTACCGACTAGCAGCCAGAAGAAAGAAAACGATTTCGATTCCACCTTTCATTTTGAAAACAGAAACTCTCGTTTGTTTTTTTTTATTGTGGACACCAACAATACGTTCACCTCGTCTTAACAAGAAGTAATCGAAAAGGTTACAACTGCGAGCAGGTAAAAGTAGTGCTTCTGCTCGTGCTACCAAGGCGTGATGAAGCGCACGTATCTCGTGCGTCATGGCCTTTCGGGTCAGTTTTTGTCAGAGGCACTAGAACACTTAGTTGGGAAACTGACATGGGAGCCCGTTTTGAAAAATGTCGCTCCAATCTGTATTTGAGAACCGAACTAATGGCGATCAAACAAAGACAAAGAACAAAGAGCGTGTTGGTGAAAATACAAGAGTCAAAGAAAGAATAAAAACACTTAGGGACAAGGACAGACAGCACAGTTCTTTCAACCAGCAACACACATTTACTGATGTCTCCTTCAATATGTACTACCTAGCTCCTAACGTTTGAGACTAAAGAGGAAGATACGGAAAATACAAGTTCTGTGGAGTTGGCAACCCGGAAAGGTTGGTCGAGACTGATCGATGACAGATGCCTTTGCAGAAAGAGAGCAAGAGGCTTCTGCCAACATCCCTTTTCTGAAATGGCGATCGTAACGCCGCCATTTTCTCCCACGGCCACTCCGGGAACTGTACGGCTTCACGTATTTCTTCAGGTCGAGTCGCGCAAGGACCGGTGGCGCAATCTCGAAGGGACATTTCGCTTTATCTATATAAAGCAACTTTTACGTTTTTGCACGTCGCGAATAAGTGGCGCTGTTATCGCATTTAGTTTGGTCTCAGTGGACGCCAGCGGTCCAGACTTCAAGGGTGAGAACTAATTGCTTTTTTAACGTTGGTTTATGTTAACGTCAGACTGAGGTGTTTAGAACGCGTCTCCGGCTAGTGTGTTCACCGAGTTCAAAATTGTGGTCTCTCCATTTCCGCCTGATGACATCATAGATGCTTGATAATGTCGTCGGCCGCGATCCCGGTGGTGTCACAGCAGCCGTTGTGGATGTGGCGGACGCCTGTTCTGCAGTGTGTTGCTCTCCAGCTCGACAGTCCATGGAAACTAATGGTGAATTCCGCTCACAGATCTCGAGCGCTCCAAAGCGCTCCATTTTGAGCGCGCATATTCCGCTCGCAGATCTGGCTCGACTTGGTCATCTTCTGCTCGTAGATCTCTGGCAGCTACCGCCCCGTGGAGCGCCTCCAACTCCGCCGAACTTGATCTGCGCGATTTGAGAGATCTACACGGAAGTTGACAGAGCGCAACAGAGCGCGCTACGTCATTTCCCTCCCACGACGGTGGCGCATGCGCGACGAGGCGTTGCCGGCGACCGGCCGCGCTGGCCGTGCCGTCGACGAAGGAACGGTGTCGGGTCGGTCGAGCTGGGTCTTCTCGGATGCATCGGTTGTTTACGCGGGATTGTGACGGCTCGAACGCTTCTACTACTTGCGCTGAAAGCCGGGACAGGAGCGTGACAAATCGGAAGCGCTGACATCTGTGATCGTGAGAGGAAGAATGAGAAAAAGAACGGCAGAAAATCGGAAGGAGGCCGACGCAATGTTAGGCCTGTTCATTTTGCTGCCACTGATTGTTTACTTTTTTACGCTGCATGCCGCCGGCGTTTTCTCGTGCAATAAAGCAAGAACAAATTAGGCAACGACCGTGCCAGTGATGGTTTGTTACCTCTGTGTTTATTAAAGTCGTACCAGCAATTTGAACTCCACCGATGGCAATCGCTGTGCGTGCCCCGCCACTTCGAGGCGGCCGAAAGGTATGTGACGGTGCCGAATGCGGACGTCTTCCTCGTTATTTGTGACATGGGCTCCGTGGTGTGGATATTTTCGCCTGTCCTGTGTCGTGTGTTATTTCTGCAGCTAAGCAATGACAGTTGTCACTGGTCGTCGGAAAGATCAGTCGGCTGAGCGTTTGGGGCTCGTCAAGTTCGAGCAGCGGCCATTTTGAACGGCCGAGGGGGGAGCGGGAAGGGGTCGCTCCAAAAAGGCGAGTTCATCTTCCGCTCGTCGATTCGGAGCGTGTCCCACGGAGCGAAATTTTGCCTCCCTCGCGGATTTTGGAAAGCGCTCCGGATCTACGAGTGGAATTCACCATAAGGTAGCCAGGAGCTGGGACGCCGTGACGACAGCGACACTTTCCTTCGCTCGTCCTTTTTTTTCAGAGCTTCTACGCCCCACCGTTAGGATCGCTCCATCGTACAGCATGACACTCCATCTTTGTTGATGTCACCTGTTGTCACTTCGGGACCACTGTCGATCCATGGGCAGCGTAGGACGCTAAACACACCAGTCGGAGACGCCTTCCAGGCACAGTAGTGAGAGGAAATATAAAGAAAAATAAAACATTCGCGCTGCTCGATCTCGTGTGACTGACGTCACTTCAAGTGAAATATTAGAATACGCAGGCTGAGCCTATTTCAAAGTGCGGGTAAACTCAAAACAACCGCACGTTTTTTTTTCTAGAATGCTTAGATTATGGCACGTGATCGTTGCCTTTGCCGTGGATTGATTGCGCGTGTACACGCTGGAGGCTTAGGGGACGCGGGAGTCTTCATAAAGGCAGGAAGCTCGCACTGCAGGAAGGAATTTTTCAAATTCCCTCTCCCGTTCTCATTTTGTCACTCACTATGTCCAGGATGTTGCTCCCCAAATCCTAGTCCTGTCGTTAGGCACGTTTCGACCGTTCGATGTAAGGGCTGTCCATGCAGGGCACGCTTTCTGCTGTGCACAGCATTTGCCGGATGGAAGCGGTGATATTTCACCCGCTTCGTGTTCGCTTTGGGCCGTTGTTTTTGTTTTCTTGTTTTTTGCCTGGGGAAAGTTGCCCTCTGTCATCGCCCTAGAGAAAGCATTAGAGCGTTCTCATGACGTAGGTCAAGACGTAGCCGCTCACAGGCTCTGCTGGCTGTCGTAAAGCCTTCCATCGTTGTTGTCAGTCCCTACGTTCCAAAAACAAAACGAAAAAGAAGAGACGACAGAGAGGAGGCGACGGGAAAAAGTCATGCTTATTGCGTGGTTGGTGTCCTAACTGAAAACGTACTTACGCCTGCCGCAACGTTGACCTTTTTTTCTAGAAGCGTAAACTCTTTTTTGTGACGCCCAGTAGGAAGCATGTTTGTTTGTGCAACACATTACTTTCACGGATTTATTTTTTCGTGCTTGTGAACTTGTCATTGTGTACGTATACAATCTAAAAAAGGCCCGTGTGTCGCACTTTTCCGCACAACACTCGGAGGGCCAATCAGCGCAACTTACGGAGGCAGCTCAGGGAATGACGATTGCAAAACATATGTTTAGACGAAAAAACGCAGTCTGAGTTGTGACATTAAAGGGTAACTGCAAAGGAAAAAAAATTTTTTTAAACAGCCTAATTGGGACAAGCATGTCAGTTCATGCATGTGTGGGCAGGTACGAAATCTTGGCCAAATTTATTCACACCGCACTATGAGCGCAACACGTCGCTGTGCAAACGCAGTCCAACAACACGAAGCATAAGAACGGCAGATTTAGGACAACAATTCGAAGTTCATTGTTCAAATAAAACGACGTAATTTTGTTGAAAACGCCCGCAGCTCTTTACTCACGGTATGCGTCGGGAATCTTCCACATTTTAAAACGGAACGAAGGAAGATTTACTTTTCAAAACGCTCGCTGCGTCCTCCCGCACCAGTTTGACTGGATCAGCTGACGACGACGAGACTGAACCCCAGAACAACCAATCTGCGCTCTGTGGGTGTCTACTTCCAAGCACCGCACCACACACCACGAACGCTTCAGTTCTTGGTCGCATCGCCGTGTTGTACCAAACAGAACGAGATCGCCGAAGTCAACGCAGCGCTGTCGTGAACGTTGGCTTGTGGTTGCGCACTCACGGACCCTGTGACTCCCTTCGCTCTCCAAGCACACACGACGATTACGAATGATACTTTCCGTCTTCCGGGAACATCACAGGGGCACTTCTCCGGTCTCGTCTTCGCTATGTGCTCGCAAACCGCGCAGCTTCTCGTTGCAGCTCTATTCTCGTGTACCATCAAACCAAAACAATACCGGCACCATGTTTAACGTGCATTGTTGGTTGTCACATCTCACCGGAAGTCAAGACGCTCAGCTCAGCAGCCAAGTCAACAAAAAGATCAAATCCAAGAGTGAGGGGCGGGGCGTAGTTCCTCCACGGGGGTCGAAAGAGCGGGAATTTCAAACGTGGAGAGGTTCTGACTCCGACTAATTTACGTCCTGTGACGTAAATATTGCTAAAAATATTATTTTTTTCGTGGAACATTTGTTTTGTGACATGCTTGTTCCAATTAGGCTGTTTAAAAAAACACTTTTTTCTTTGCAGTTACCCTTTAAACAATGGAAAACGTCAGCTTGCATTGCTTAATGTCACAACTCAGACTGCGTTTTTGGTCTAAACATATGTTTCGGCATCGTCATTCGCCGAGCTGCCTCCGTAAGTTGCGCTGATTGGCTCTCCGATTGTTGTATGGGAAAGCAGACGCACGGTTTTTCTGAGTGCAGAACGAGAAACGCGAAATAAGAAAAAAAACATACGGTTTATGTCATGATCAGGAATGCCCGAATGTTACAGCAATGATCGGACGGATTAATCGGTCAATTTCCCATGTTTAAAAACATTGGAGTACATAGAAAACACAATATGATAGAAAAAGGGGTAAACCAGAGCTATTTCCGGGATTATGTTCTGCGGCATTGACTTGACTTGAATCACTGCAGTCAAACTTGTCTGATGTAAATTATGATTTAAATTCTGATTTAAATCATTGTTATTTCTATTCTCTATCCTGCTTTCCCGACATGTACGAGCATCGTGACATAAATATCGTGCTAAACGTTTTTATCTTTCCTTAGGGAAAGGGTAGGGGGGGGGGGTATGTATGATTCATACTGCTTGTCGCATCTAGGCAGTGCTATTTTATTTTAAAACAGCGAAGGTCCTCGAAACCCAATTACCGTCATTAATTTGTAATCGACAAGAAACATTTTCGATCGAGAGCAAACGGGTCCCTCACATTCTTAATGGGTTTCCAACCAAGCATCGGTTGTAATCTAGTTCGAGACTTTTCGAAAGCCACCATTCTTTCAATAGCGTACCACGAAGCATGAAATCTCTGCCCTTGTATCCTGTGTCGTAATGGCATCATAAGACACAATTCTTTTTTTTTTTTTATAGTCAAGCGGCGTACGTCCCTTCGAGATTCGTAAGCGATAGAATTCCAGAAAACGTAAGTAAATATAAATACCATGGACAAGGACGAAACGTGAACTGCGTCCAGATTGGCCGGACGGGGCTTACCTGTAAAGAAAATGAAGAAGGAGAAACAGTGTTACCGAACGGTTGTGTAAATAAATGACAAGAAGCGATTGTTATTTATTAACACGAAATTGTTACCTGTAGTCACCGAGAGCTTAAAAAACGCAGGGCATGACGAGTTGATAGCATCTCATTATCGCTCTACAGCCAATGAGAATTGCGACCTCAGCCGACACGGACACCGAAGAACCAATCATGAGTCGAGAAGCTTGAATATAATAGTCCCCACCCTGCATTTGTCGAGCTATCGGTGACTACAGTAATTGGCAGTGTAATGAACGCTACTCCTTCAGCCGGGTGCGAATATCAGGGTTGAGAATACATCTAATTAGTTTGTTTCGAAGGAATGAATATGACAAAATCGGGAAAATCAAATTGGAAGTCCATGTCCGAATATCTCCGGGGAGCCGAATTTACCTGTAATTAACATTTCAATTTAATTCATTTTTATTTCCAGCGCAACGTTAGAACCCCATTGCCTCTGTTTTCTCCTGCATGAGACCAACGAATGGTAAGTAAAACTAAAACCGACATGAGTTGAGAACAGTTGTGATTGAAAAGGTATAGTACAGAGAACACTTACAAAAAACAATCAAAACTTGACGCCGTTTTAAAGAACCGACTTTTCCTAGAAGAGAGGTATTTGCGAGCATAACGTGTTTTAAATACCATTTTCGGGCTGCATTCGGCTCCTATTAAAAAGCAAAACACTGTATACGCAAAACATTAAAGGGAGAAGAATAAAAGCACGTTAACCCCTTTAGGTTTAACAGCAATAAAAATCAATTGCAAATTGGCATTGGCGCAAGAAAGACAACAATGTGTTTTCCTTCCAAAGCATGTTTGCACGACGACGTCGGCCTTCGCTCAGGCTATAATTAAAAATTAATCTACGTTGTCGCACTGTCTAGTGGGCCGTCGTGGTTCCAAACTGGGAACTTATCAAAAGTTGTCATTTCCAGAACTACGTCTATTTACATGCCCGCAACAACGCACACACGCCCGCACATAAGCTGACAAATTTGTTAATTACATGCATTTAATATACATATATATACGTATTGTATCTATAATTAAAAAGAACATACGCTTTAGCATGTACACACCGTGACACTGTTAGCGTAAACAAGTCCTCGCCGACCTTCTCTGTTTTTCTCTCAGTATTAAAGAACTTCATTAAAACTTTCACAGTGGTGGAAAATGTTCAGTTTGGGTAGTAATCTAAGTAATAAATTAATTTGCCCGCCCGTATTTTTGCGAAGTAAAATGCGAGAATGGGACAAACTCGTGTATCGGCCCTACTTACCCGCAAAATACTCAAGAGAAAATCATTACGGTCTAGGAAATCAGTTCAGCGAATGATGAGGCGGAACATCCGTTTAGACCTAAAAATGTAGTCTGCGCTGTGGCATTACGCAATGCAAAGCGTCATGCTCTACATTGCGTAATGCCACAGCACAGACTTCCTCTTTAAATGTAAGGGGATGTTCCGCCTTATAATTCGCTGAACTGATTTCCCAGATCGCGGTGATTGGCTCTTTGAGTGTTTTGCGGGTAAGTAGACGCGCAGGGATTTCTTGGAGTGTATATTTGTCAAAGTTCAAAAATTGTCCTCCACACCTTTGTTGAAAACTCTAAACCTTTTTCACATTTCATAAAATGAAGTAGATCATTAGACCCTAATGTTAAGATAAAATATTCTGTAATAATAAGGACATGATTTTCTATTCTTTAGTTTACAAAATGCTACACTAACGAGCGCAAAGTTAACTGTACAACATGTCGTTAGTACGGACTCGTAGACGCATGCAGGTTAAAAAATAAGATTCGCTCCATCAGGAATGGCATTAAATAGGTATTCAGTCGGCAACTTAAATTAAAAGACTGCAAACACCTTAATCCTACGTATAAATTAGGAATTACACTGAGTGCCTTATTGCTTACTCTGTATGTGCGAGTGCAGAAGTGTATGTTTGTTAAGTTTGTGTCGAATCCTTCGCATATATACACTCACAAATATACAGACTGAGCATATGTGCATTTCACCGTAAAACGCAATGGCTTTTATTATTTTTGTAAAACAATTAGTGCTCAAGGGGCTAACGCAGATACAGAAGCACATTCGACGTTAAACATTAGATTGAATTTACGCTCTGACAGGCATACGACTCAGGTAAACAAAATGGAATCCCCGAAGCCCTTACTAGCGTAAACTTTCCTCGCACTCGGTCTCACATACAAAAAAAAAAAGTATATATTTTCTTAAATTGTTAAAATAAGTTGAATAGTGCACTACTTTCCAAACCTTGCGCCAGATTAAGCCAAAACGAATTGGTTGCCCTTCCTTGCATCAATTCCTCGTCCACGGCTCTTCGCTAATGTCTCTTTTCCTCAAATCAAGGCAAGCGCTGCCCCAGAAGTCAGTGCAGTTTTCAGCTGCAATCGCGTCGACGTACTGCATATGAACACCTACACCTCGAGGCAGACTGAACAGCAGGCTGATCTACCCGGCAGACCCAATCACGCAACTTGAAAACAAAACATCACTTTTCAGCTCGGAACTCTCGGAATGAAAGCTCTCACTGAAGAACCGAAAGATGATAATTTCAGTCCTCACCCCAGCCCGTTTCAACCTGAATGACAATCGTGCCGATTTTCAGTTGTATATCACTTCGCAATGCACGTCAAAATAAAAAATAATAAAACGTGTACGGCATTGTTTTATTATACGTCTATAACGTGAACCAGTATCGCTGTACCTCAAAAGCAGACCGCGTTTACGCTGTATAAACACGAATGTTAAATTTGATTTTGGGTTTGAACGTCACTGCTTTTTTTGGGCAGATACGATACGATACGATACGATACGAACTTTATTTTTCACCACAAATACAAGTGGTGAATGGGAGGCCGGAGAAAAAGCTGCAGAAATGCAGCTTGACGAGGCTCCGGGCCCCCATTCAGCAGCTACGACGGAGTACATATAATACAGTGGTCAAAAAGAGAAAATCAAATGAACAAATTGAATATTTGGCTGTTTGACAATTGCACAATATCTATGTTTTTAACAAAATATTCGTTCAGAATAGACGGTAAAACATAACTACTTTTTGTTTTCCATAGTTGGTCCTGCATTTCGGAATTTGCCAGGGCTGGTGATTTCTCGATGAATAATAATCGCTTTTTTCTTTTAAATCGAGACAGTTGAAGAATTATATTTGAGCGTCCTAATGCCGCATATTTATACGCCATCGTTAAACGATAGTTATAGATTTGGTGTATATTGATAATCTTGTATGATTTGAACAGTGAATGCGTATGATGTATGTAGGAAACGTTACCTATTATTCTTAGCACTTTTTTTGCAATAAGTGTATTATATGTAAGTTTGAGAAAGACGTATTACCCCAGATAAGGGTGCAGTAACATAAATGAGAATAAAATAAGGAATTGTACAAAACCTTTTTTACGCTGGTTGGAAGGACGTGCCTATGCTTATTTAGAATTCCTGCGGCTTTGCCTAATTTAGAGCAGAGATATTTCACGTGATTGGTCCAGAGCATGTCTTCGGAAAAAATGACTCCGAGAGTTTTTACGCTATTTACAAATTCAATGTTTGAAGACCCGAAATTAAGAGGAGTATAAACTCGGTTACTTGAACCGCGTGGGCGAAACATTATTGCTTTTGTTTTTGAAGTATTTATATTCAGGCAATTGGACTGAGACCATACTTTTAACTTTGAAAGAAATGCGTTAGCTTTATTTATGAGGCCCTCTTCGGATATATCAGAAAAAATATACTCGTGTCATCCGCATAGATTATATATTTACAGTTTGAATCAATGTTCACAATATCATTAATATATAACAGAAAAAGAAGTGGTCCTAGAATACTTCCTTGGGGCACTCCAGCTGATATGGTTAATGGAATTGATTTCTCAATATTAATTTGCACAAACTGGGTACGATATTCTAAATAAGATTTGATTAGTGCATGTGGAAGATCACGAATGCCATAAGCATATAGTTTATCTAACAAAATGGAATGATTTATACAGTCAAACGCTTTGCTGAAGTCTAAAAATATCCCAAGCGTTAAGGTTTTTTCTTCGAAATTTTTAAGTATTTCTTCTTTTTGAACCAATAATGCTGTCTCTGTTGACCTATTCTTTCGAAATCCGAATTGACAATCAGTAATTATAGAGTGCTTATCACAAAAGTTAACAACACGAGAGTGAATTATTTTTTCAAGACTTTTTGAGAACACAGGAAGTATAGATATAGGACGGTAGTTCCCTAGTTCATTTTTGTTACCTGCTTTAAACAACGCTAAAACTTTTGCAGTTTGCATTTTTTGGGGAAAAGTGCCAGATGATATTGCGAGGTTGAATATGTATGTTAGACATGGAGCAATGATATCTATCACATACTTTATAGGTTTAATTTGCAAGTCATCGGCATCACGACTGTGATTATTATTAAGAGACAAAATGGAAGAACAAACCTCAGTTTCATCAGTAGGGTAGATAAATAGTGATTCCGAGATTAACCTAATGTGATCTGACGCTTCAGGATTGTAAGAGCTATTAGCTATATTCACGAAATAGCTGTTAAATGCATTTGCCAAATTCGAACCACTCAATATTTCGCCGTTATGGTTTATGTTTTCAATTTTGTTTGATTTATAAGACATATTAAGAACACTGTTTATACGTTTCCATAATAAATCGGCTTTTTTTAGGCACTCCACATCAAATAAATTAGAGTAGTAGAGTTTTTTCGATTTTCTAATTTCCGTAGTTAATTGATTTCTATATTTTTTGAATTGTTCAAGTGCCGTTTTTTCACGAGTTGCAAAGAAATATTTGATAAAGTTGATATTTTCTACGTGTCTTTTTAAAAGTGCGGGGTCATCCATGGCTTTCGTCCCTTTCTGGCAAGTTTAATGGTTTTATCTGGGAAACTCGAACACTGGGAATACTCGAACACTGGGAAATCTCGAACACTAAACTGCCAATACGCCCTCCTACGTGTCACAGCAATGTCAGCTTTGATCATACCACTTAAGCGTAGTGCTTAGTGCGCAAAGCAACGCTTTTTTATGGCCCGCCTAATCGACGTGCAAGCTTCAACTTAGGTCAGTCACGATGAAGTAACTCTGCGGCGTTCCTCACTTTAAAATCCGGAGAAGTAAAGCCGGTGAAGCGCCTTGTGATGTCGCCTGCAGGAGCGTTTTGGAAAGACGCTCGATTCCAAACCCGATGGAATCGCCTTTATAAAGCGTAGCTGTCAGAGGCTTTAGGCCGAAGGAATGAGGTGGGAAAACTTTAATATGGAAGGACGCCCGAAAGGAGAACACACCAGTGTATCTTTGTCATACATATGTCGTCGCATACAATATTAATCTGTGGCCCTCCATCGTTGTGTCTATACGTTCCTAACTTTGCTGTGAGGCAGGATTTGAGACTCGTTTTATCTTTAGGTATTCAGCCAAGGTCTGTGCAAGAATAACAAAAAGGAGCAACTGCGTGACTGCGTGTTTGAGGAAAACAATCATCATAAGCGTCAGGACTGTAAAATTAGATTTTTGTTGTTGCTCATCTGATTTTATTTGTTCTTGGTCCGAAAGCGGCATCTAAGCAACTCCTTTGCTGTTTGGTTCTTTACCTATAAAGGCCAAGCAGCTCTGTCCGCTGCTTGATAATATACATTTGTTAGGAAGCAAGGTGTTCTCGAAGATATGAACAAAATGTTCTATAAAGTATGTGTTGAAATAAAAAAGTCTTAAGTAGGCGACTTCTGCAAACTTTCCCAGGAATCACTGAATCACCCGAAGTTGTAAATGTAGCGTCCATTCAAAATATTTCTCTCAATTCACTAGGGCAAGATTTCCTCTTTGACATTATGGACAACATGCTCTCTTATTCGGATCCCGAAAGGAATAAAAAAATCAGCAGAAAGTAAGAAATAATGGATGAAAGAGTGGCTTATGTGTTGTCTTGCCGGTGAACAGTAGTTTTCTTCTGGCCGTTATTCGTCGCTCTCCTGTACAGTCAGTGTTATTTGGATACTTTCAAGCAATTATTGCCGCGGGTCAAACAGGCACAAGAAGCAGCTTGCCATATTTTTTTAATATGTTTTCCTTCTGACCTTCAGGTGGGATACGATGGCGATACGATCGGCATTAGGAAAAGTCTCCATAAACCGCGTCTT